>JAZHYW010010175.1:0-10659 GCA_037355805.1 Ixodes ricinus | reverse complement strand
GGGCTAAGCTCGCCTTCGGCGGGAATCTCTCCGATGCGACGTCACGGGGGAGGGGAGGAGCTTCTTTTGACTCCGCCCCGGCGAGTTTCCCACTCCTCCTCTTACATTTCCGACCCCCCCCGGCGGCGGCGAGTTCCCCAGCGTAGCTCCGATTTGTCCCTACGCTCCGCAGTGAAGGGTTTAATTTTATTTAAATCGGGGGATCGGTGGCCGGCTGGGCTAGCGCACACCAGCTCGGAGCACGTCGAGCGAAAGCTCGCGTTGCAGAACCCAGGATCCTGGGTTCAATCCCCACCCCTGCCCGTTTCGATCTTGATGAGCATCGTACCGGCGTGCGGTCGTGTATCACTACTGCGTGGATGCACGTTAAAGACCCCAGGCTAGCGGTTGTACTGCACTGGCTAAATTTCTCATCTACAGCTGGGAGAATCGTCGCCCGTTGAGGCAGACCAAGTTTTAGGCTGTATCAACATACACACAACCCAATTTTTTTATTTAAATCGTAAATGACAAATAAGAATCGGTAACAGCACGGATGCTAATTATACAAATATTGCTTGGATATGGGCTAGTTGGTTAGACATTGTGATGGTTTGCTGCGCTGCGTAGATGCAAGAAAAACGCACTTGATAAAGATTTAAACTAAAGCAGAGAATAGACGAAAAACAACATACAGGAATGGCGCAGACTAACAACTGTGTAATTTCTTTCTCATCTTTCTCCCCCACACCGCCACACAGCCACAATATTTGTTTTTTCAAAATAGGGTGCACGTGGAGCGAAAGCTCGCGCTGCAGAACCCAGGATCGTGGGTTCAATCCCCACCCCTGCCCGTGTCGATCTGGATGAGCATCGCACCGGCGTGCGGTCGTGTATCACTACTGCGTGGTGCACGTTAAAGACCCCAGGCTAGCAGTCGTACTGCACTGGCTAAATTGCTTATCTACAGGGGTAACAATGTCGCCATGTTCTGGCATGTTCTCCTGCTGTATAAACAACTAACGACCAATTTGTTTGTCAAAATACGGTGTGGAGAGAGAAAGATGAGAAAGAAATTACACAGTTGTTAGTCTGCGCCATTCATGTACATTGCTTTTCTTCTATCCTCTGTTTTAGTTTAAATTTTATCAAGTGCGTTTTTCTTGCATCTACGCAGCGCAGCAAACCATCAGAATAATTGTAAAAGCCTGTAGGTAATGATAAATTGCGTTCCTGGTTGCAGATTGCCGTAAAAACACATTTGTTTCTAGGATTCACTTTGTAGAATTTGTTTGTAGGATTCACGACGGGGACGACGGTCCATTCACGGCTCCATCGCCTCAAGCCCGGTTCGCCACGCAGTTCATCGCACAGCCACCTTACCACGTCTTTCGAGAGGCGATAGTGTTGTTGAAAATCAACGTCGTCCATGTCAAACACATTGGCGTGGCTTAAATACCTACGCCGACGGCGAAACACGAACAAAAACGCTGCCATTTTGGACGCTTCTCCCTCATCTCGCGCCCAACTCGCCCAAACTCGCCTAGGTCGGAGCCGGCAAGCTTTTCCTATCCGCGGCGGCTTTTGCCACGTCACAATGACGTCACAGCATCTCGCCGCGAGTTCCGAATATGCCACTCTCCGACCGCCTCAAACCCTCCGTTCTGACGTCACGACCTAGGGAGTGACGGCACGTGTCGTCATGCACGGCGCCGACCAATCGCGGCGGGCGGCGAGTTCGGCGGAGAACTCGCCTTGATCTCTCCGTGCCGAGCTTAGCCCCCCTGTTGAAACCTCTTAAATATTTTTAGGATGAGAGAACACCCTGGCACGCTGGCACCATCTATGCGGTGACCCTGGAACTGCATTTCACAAGAGCAAAGGTTGTGCGGGATTTCCGAGGTAAAATGTGCGTAATACCTATTAGAAAGTCTCGTTTATAACGTTGACAAAAGTTTTTCGAGCCAAGAAAGAAAGGATAATGCGCAAGAAAAATAGAAAAGATGCCGGACCACCAAGTTTACACTGCTATCATATAGATAGAGCCAGTGTGTCCTCTCGTCGTCAGAGATATTAAAGGCCCGTTCACACTCTTGCGACCGAGTACGACCGAGAGAGACAGAACCGGTTTTAATCCTCTTGCGATTTCTTAGGACCGGCCGCGCTGCTGCGGAGCTGGTCCTAAGAAGTCGCAAGAGGATTATAAACCGGCCTTGTTTCTATTCTCTTTGCATGACTGAAAAGCGGATGCTTTCTGCTGTGGACACTTTTTAGTAACTTTCGTCCAAACGCCCGTGGCTCACGACACAACTAATTTTCCAAACCTTGTGTTTTTCTCTTTTATTTCTTCTTCAAAGCATAGGTTTCCCTTAAATTTGGATCGCCCAACAACCAGATGCGCTTTTTGCGGCTCTCGATTTCACTAGCGCAATATTGAAGCCAACGCAATATCTTATTGAGGGCCATTTCAAGAAAATATATTAAACGCAAGTTGGACATCCGGCATTTGTAGCATACTTTCACTGGAGTGCAACGAAATCGACAATTAACGTTTGCAGCGGATATTGCTGAGTTGGAAGTAGTTAAGTCGTAAACATCGCATTAGATAAATAAATACCCAAATACATGTCAGTGAACGAATTAAGAACTTTCCGCATTGTAGAATGCATGTTTTCTTAAGTATGAACTGGCGCTTCAAATGCATAATTTTGTAAAAGAAGACTTCTCGATAATTATTCACCGTCTTTTGTATTGAAAAACCTGCATTCCGAATGAGAGAATACAATACTTCTAAACCTTGTTTTCATTTTTTTAGATATTGATTTTATACATTTTAGGTATAATATAATTAAATTTTATACTCATGTAATCATCAACAAATAGAACAAGAGGTAATTTCTTACATCGCAATTTGACCGCAGTTGTTTTAGACATTTATGAGAAAAAAGAGTTGATCGCATAGTTAGGAATACAATTCCAAGGAGACCGAATCACCTCTTATGAGTTGCGAATGCGAAAGCATGGATGTCGTTCTTTCGCTCCCTTAGTTCGTCCGCGGCATACTGGCGTGCACGGCCACGTTTCGCTACTGCCGAGGTAGCGGTCGACGGCCTAGCGCGCGCTCTCGTCAAGTGGCCGCGCCGCGCTGAGCTCGGCCGTGCAGTTTCTCCGGAATTCGCCGTGCGGGCTGTACGGCCAGACCGGCGGCCGGGCCGCTGCGTGCGCTGCGCCGCCATGGGGAGGGCTTCTCTGGCGGCGTTCCTTGGGACTGCGCCGCGCGGGAGCCAATGGCAGCCTCGTTCCTCGAAACTATGACGCACGCCAGCCAATGGGAGCCTATCCATCAGATCGCTGCTACAGACGACAGCCGTCGCTCCATTGGGGCAGGGGAGTTTGGGTGCCATTTTGCGCGGCTTCAAAAGCTGATGACGTCGGTTCGCTTCACGAGACAGTTAATGCTTTCGCATTCCAATAACGGATGTGACCGCTCAACACTATGCAAAGCTTCATCAATACTCGATACTTAAAACTAGCCTAATATACATGTCGCTTTTTAGAGAAAGGTGATCAATCGAAAGAGATAACAAGTGCTTGCATGTACCTAGTTGTACGCTTGCGTCAAACGTTTACACCAGTGAAGGCTGGCAATTGCGAATTAAGTACCAGGAAAAACATCATGCGCGGAAATTGAATATTCCTTCGCCTCTCGGTAACGGATCCCAATAACGAATTGAATATTTTTAGCAAGATACTTTTTTTGCGTTAAACAGACCCTTTGCAAAACCCGATCAAGCAACATTGGCGGTCGCCATTTCTTGGGCACGAGTATGTGAGTGGATCGGAGTAACGCTGACTCAGCACTCGTTCTTTACACGAGCTGATCCAAGTTCACGCCCAACGCCCTCGTGTGAAACCATAGCCTTCTATATACTGACAAAGCCTGTCAGATCGCCGCAAGAAGCTGCCGCCGAAATGGAAAACATGGAGCGACAGACGACGGATGAAAGAAGAGCCACGTGATTGGCGCCCCTTTGTGGCGAGACGCCGAAACACACTTCTTTCGAGTGAATAAGTGTGTTTCGGGTCCTCGCAGCTGCAAAAGCTGTCCGCTGACGTCCAGGTTCCCCGACAAATGACTCTTTGATGCTCTGTGCTACCAGATACTCGCGTTCCAAATCTGCGACCGGGCAATCTGTAGCTGCGTCGTCGAACTGCCAGACCTTGGGAGTATAGAGGAGGCTATGGTCAAACGCATGCTCAGTGTGTGTGCCAGACAACGGCGAACTTGGCTAAATGGCTCAGCAGATTGCGTGCACGTTTGAAAGTGATCCAAAGATCAAGGTAAAAAGCAGGAGGCCACACCCTTGCACTCTGTCGAAGAGCTCGTCGTCCGAGGCCATCCTGCGCACCAGGGCGTCCCACTCGGCAGGGTCGGCACCCGAAAGGCCCAGGTCGCCGCTGCGGTACTCCAGCCTCCAGGAGGGCTCTCCGGACTCGTTCGCCTCCGTCAGGTTCATCGAGTACGTCTCGTGGCTGCTCACTGCCTGCGTGGTGGCAAACAGTTCAGTTTATTTTTGACATTTATTTGCCTGGTTAGCGCATTATATATAGGGGTGCGATGTATCGGACGATGCTATAGTGACACAGAACAGCAAAATATACGAAAATAGCAGAAGTGATTGTATAGGATAAAAGCTCTAAAAACGACGGACATGTTAAAATCCGACAAATATCTCAGAGCGCTATTTGCGACTGAAGTTTAATAATAGGGAAGATAATACACCGGATATAAAAAATACGCGTGACTTGACCAATGTGCTTCATCAATTGACATCTTATCACACTAATGTTTACCTCTCAATCAATTTCAAATACACCACCTCAAAGGCAGACAAGGTTATCGATGGGGCACTGACACACATGCCGTCATCGCACTGCGTTATTAGAAAAAGCCTGGAATATTTCCCTCGTCATTTTGTTCTCGTTTCGGGTCCAATTAAGAGTCTTTTCAAATTTCGGGACACAGACACACCAGTTGCGGTCTAACATCAGATTAGCCAATGGCAACTACCTTACAGAAAGAGCATGCTCCCTGAGTTTACAGATGTCTTTACAATTAATCACCAACAAGCCCAAATACATACCCTCCAGCCTAAGTTAAACATGTACGTGGTTTTTGGCTCAATTAAATGTGTTTTTGCAACTTTGGGGGCTCGGTTCTGGAATATTCGCCATGCTATTATGCTCTGCCATGCTGTTACATAGGTTATTAGAGCGTGCGTCACGGGAGCGCGTGTGCGCGCCTTGGTAATGATTGATATTGCAGTCGTCAAGCACATGTTTTCAAGGAGCTGATATTTCGATAGTGTTGGGAGATTAAAAAACAGGGCCTTGCTTTTTCTTCACTCAACTCCTTTACAGCGTTCTCTCTGCTAAATTGGAAAGACTGGAGGGCATTGAGAAAGGAGCTGATTTTGTTATTCTTGCCTGTAACCTTTGTTAAACCTTATCTTTTTTAATATCGGTGACCGAGATGGATCATGTTATAGGGCGCGTTCATATTATACAATACGAAGCTACCTGCACGAAACAGATGTTTTTCTTTTAAATTTAAAATAAAGGCCGACCTACAGAATTGTCTTCTGCCGGGCAGAAAATCGATTTCCAGTTTCCTTCTCTCACTTCCCTCCTGCACTCTTCTCCCCTCCTCTCCACACAGGAGCGGGTCTCTGAGTTACTCCCCGTCGGAAAAAGGAGGGTTTCCCCCTTTCTCGAATGGAAAGAAGAAATTGAGAGAGCGTTTCGTCCTTTCTGAATGCTCGTCGGTCTTTAAAAAGGACAATAAATCTAACGAGATACCTTAGTCTGACAAAGCCTAGCGATACAAGCGATACATCGTAAATGTATTTCACTACTGAGATACAAATAAATTTTTCAAATGATACAGATACTGGAAAGTATCTCTAAAATATTATCGCGATAGATTTGAATCGCAATACTGCCCAGCCCTGAGACAACCCCGTCGGCCGTGCCAAATTGGTTCGTTCGCGTGCAACTGTGCTATTTCAGGGTGGGCTACTTGTCGCCCAGGATGCGCTTACGTCGTGCAACTTTCCCTACATGTGGTGTCTTTGTACCCAAACGCGCATATCAGAGAGCCTTATTACCAAGATAAAATTAAAATAAACACCGAGATAACATAGAAAAAGATACTAGAGAACGAGCTTTCACCTCTCGGGTCATTTTTCTATTTTGCTATATGTTTTTTTCTATTAAAGTTAATGCAGTACTTTAAGCGGCAACCTTTATTATACCCTGTGAGATATAAAATAGCATAGAATGGCAAAATTTTATAGATTTTAGAGATTTTGCCATAGCTTTTTGTTACATTGGAGCACACTCTTAGAAAAAAGGGTATCGATAGTCCTCCCTAAGGGGAGGAACGGTCTTGTAACCTGTGTTCCTTTCGAAAGGGAGAAACTTTCGTCCCTAAAGCAGGGAAGCAAAGTTCCTCCGTCGCCTGCATCTCATTATGGCGGCCCCGAATCGAGCAAATCGAGCTCAATAAGGCTTAACGAGGACGCTACGTCCCTTGTACGGGTACGGGACGAGAGGAGCAGCAAATAAAAGCGTAACACGAGCTTTCCACGAACTGTGTTTATTTCCGAAGCCAGATTCCCCCCCGCAGGTACAGAAACTTGCGTTTCAAAAGCAGTTACTCAGTCTTCTCGTCGTCAGCACTGCGATGTTAAACGGAGACAACCGATACCCAGTTACTTCGCGCACTTTACGTCTTACCTTTGCTGTTCCTCGAGTCACAATTCCTTCGTCAACCGCACATCACGGAGGAATGGCAAACCAATCCGCGAAACCAAAAGCCGCTCTCAAAAGAACAAACTCGAAGCCGCTGTTTATCGCGTAGCGTGAAAGAAGGTTAAATCGCTTGCCACGAGATAGCAGGGTCAAACACAGTAATTGCAAGTAGCTAGGCTAGGTGGCGCTAGATACCGCCCAATTCATGTCCTAAAAAAAATTATTTTATTTTCTCACGCCACCATTGCGCTTCGGGATCTTCGGGAACCTTTATTATACACACATGTAGACACATTACGCATACTACAAACATTAGCTGAACATACAATGAGCGCATACACATACATGGCACATACAAACATCAATACTACGCCCCATCACTACACCCGAGCTCTGCGTTTCCGTCTTTTATACTGGTCGTTTTGAACGAACGGAATTTCTCGGTGACTGCGTAAGCAATAAAAAATATTTCCAGCATGTTGATTTTTTTCCAACAATGTCATACCTCTGAGAGTATTTTGAATGGCTCGGGAATGAATCTCTTATTAGAAAGTAAACGCTCGATCATGCCGTAATTATTTGAAAGCCAATAAATCAAGCCACTCCAATGCGGTTCCAAGCCATGAGTTTGTTTCCCGCACGGCACGTCGTAGCCAGTATTTCTATTGTAGTGTTGGTTTTTCTATTTGTGCTGTTCGCGCACGGCTGCAATTGCCGTCTTGAATTAATCTCTGTAGAGCGGATATTCACTCAGCTGGAAGTGATGCTTCACGGGCAGAGAAATCGCTTTTCGATCAACTTGAATGCAGTCAAAGCCGCGACTTGCGGCAGGTGTTAAGTGTACGGAGCTACGCCGTGGAGAGCTCGAAATCTTCTAGCGCTCATCCCAGGGCGCCACTTGGAGGGCAGTTTCTCCAAAAACCGTAGTATATTTAAGCAGCAAAATAAAGGGTAGCTTTTTCTTTCGATTTTACCTACTATTCTTTTTTAATGCTAAAATTCCACACTGTAAATATACGTACTTTCCGTCACAATTTCGTACTGTTTAGTCACTTCCCCAAGAGCGCAGTCGCTCTCGGGGAGGAGACAACCGAAAGCCACATTCGCCATTGTACGATGGGAGCTTACTGTTCAGACCAGCGTTCCAACATGACTATCCGCACGTCGATCGATTGCACCTAATCCCTCAAATGGTCTTAACCTCTTTAATATGAAGCGGAATGTCAACCTGCGACACCCCGCCCCTCCGATCACGGCCCGACCAGCGGCATCAATGCCCGACAGTTTACACCATCTCATCTTGTTGTTAGACCACTGATACGCGAACACACGGTCACATCGGCGATAATTCCAGTCTTCTGTTCACGACGCACAACACTGCCATCGCGATGTTGCTGCTATGTTGCTGACACGCAGAAATACAGAAACACGTTGATTGCCGGTTCGCACTCGGCATCGGAAAACAGAACCGAACTCAGCACGGAAGGCACCCAGGCAGCCGGCAGCAAAACCTGCCTGTCTTGGACGCAGTTCCTGCGATTTCCATAACGTCGAAAACGTCGAAACATCTCCGCGTGGTTCTGCTACTGTAGTGCCGCGTGGGTCGTGCAATCCGGAGACGGCCATCTTACCCAGTGTACGTAGCGCTGCTGGCACTGCTCCGGAACTTCGCTGTTTCTAGCGGCTTCGTTCGCTCATTTGATAAAATTAGTGTTAAAAACGTCAATGCAACCGAAATGGTCTGCACATTTGGACTAGAAGACGGAATTACAGGCTGCTTTCGCTGCCGCTGAAGCTATCAACTCAACAACATTTATTAAACAACTTGCGCGACGTGCTCGAAAAACGAAACCGAAAGAAGATGAGTCGGGAGGGCGAAAGCTTTCTCACGCCTGCCTGGAGAAGGAGAAAAACGTCTCGTTCTTCCCTTCTTCTAGTGTCCGCTTGGAGGCGCGTCAGTAGAAGGGAGGAAGACGCGCCGTTGCTACCTTTTTCCTCCATTTTTTTCTTAGAGTGCAGATGCTCTAAAATTCGTTTAGACCTGTTGCAGAGCTATGTTTTACACTGCGCACTTGTTCTGTGATTTATTGAAATAAATAATGTTTGCAAACACGTGTCATGCTGCATAAAAATTACACAAATAAACAAATTAAGCACAGTCCCAAATATAAGGTAGAGATCGATGGGCGAAGATGGCACGCAATCATTTAACTACGCGATTCTGCTGTACGCGTACGCGGCAACATTCCGCGTTTATTAAACCGTTTCAGGGTCTTTACGTACTGAAATAAGCAAAATAATTTGTAATAAAATTGTGCACAAGCGACAAGCTCTCAGGCTGGAGAGCTACACCCCTAAACTTGATTTAATTGCACAAGTTTAGTGGCAATTCTTTAACAACAGAAAAGAAGTTGCGATATAGGTACTGCAATTAAAACACATTAGGGTGTTTTAGGAACCATTTTTTCAACTCTGAATAATCGCTCGATCCTATCGGTGAGGTAAAGCGAAGACTCATTTCGCAGCGCAGCAACTTCGATCATTGAGCGATCGATCGGAGTTGCAACAACAGTTCATGCAGCACGTGTAAGCAGAAATCGGACGTGCTTTTGTAAATTACCTCGCAGATCTTTGAGTTCCTAGTAGCCCTCCAGCGATCGCGCTTGACTGTGGATTCCCGTTTTCTTCTTCGGGCCTTTTCTCGGGGGAAGCGAAAACATCGGAGTCCTCTTTACGACGAAGCGCGCACAGCGGCACACAACAGACCAAATGATAATGCATGGACGATCACGTTTTCATAATAACACACTTATAGTGCATGACGTGACTGCTGACGGGATCGGAGAGATTATTTTCAAGCACGGCTCTGCTGCTCGTCAAACTGTACACACTCTCTCCGCCTGACCCAAAATGGCGCCATGTTTAGGAAGTGGCGACGCGGCGCAGGTCAAAGGGTGTCCCCACCCTACGAGGCGGCGCTGGCATCGAGGCACCCTAGGGTGGAGAAGAGTTGAGACATCTGGAGGCACAACTCGAAAAGAGGTGCCTGGAAGATGCTAGCGGTCAACAGACTACGTTTCACGTAGCAACACAATTGCATGACAATCTTTCTATTCTGAAATTTGAAGAAACGTCTCAAAGAACCAAGGTTAAATTAGTTGAACGCACTGCAAAATGCCACAGGGCAGTGGGCGGGCGAGCAGGAATAAATATTTTTTGCCGGGTATGAAAAGCCTTCCAGGCGAATGCAAGAAGTGCATTAGTGTAAGAAGTGAGTATCTCGAAAATATTGTCTTTTCAAGCCCTAGCAGTTTTTTATGCTAGTTGCCAAACTTTTCTGATCACCCGTCGTGTTTAGGCAGCGTGATATTTTCTTGGGGGTTGAGAGGAGGGCGCTATTTAACTCTGGGCAATGGTAGTAGAGTTTATGAAGAATAAAATGGCAAGATCGCTTCCTTCGGATTTGACGGCCCGGAAGTTTAAGTAGACTTTTGTACAGAAGGAATATTAGTTTCTTCTGTAAAGAATGAAGGGATGAATCGGGCGGCTTGGTTTTGAACTCACTCTAGATGAATAATTAAGGAGACTCGATGCGGGCTCCAGATGGTCAAGCTTATTCTAGTTTATGTCTTACCTAGGTTTCATAGGCCATATTTTGGAGACGAGTTTTGGAATTTGTTAAATTACGCCTGAAGAATCCCAGTGTCTAAATATCTTCCGAAGCAATAGCCTCGATGTGAGGTTTCCTTGTAAAATTAGGTGTTAGTCTTTCGCCAAGATATTTATACAACCTCGAAGGCATTTTCGTGACGTGCATTACATAAAGGGGGGGGGGGCACCTAGTGCTAGAGTTACCAGTTAAAATTG
>JAZHYW010010174.1:0-42552 GCA_037355805.1 Ixodes ricinus | reverse complement strand
GTGCGTGTACTCTCCAACCACGTGAACTTGCCACCACGCTCGAGTGTACTTGTGCCTGTCGTGACCGAAAAAGGCATCTGCGGAGAAGCTTTGCTGGAGGGTAGCGTCCAACTGCTCCTAGGAAGAGGGATCGGCGTCGCAAGAGGCATCGCGGAGCTCCAAGACGGACGCACTGTTGCGCTCGTAACGAACTTCCGACAGGAGGCTCAGCACCTTACGAAAGGCACCGCCGTGGGTCACGCCGAGGAACTCCCCGACTCAGCCGCTATCGCCGGAGTATCAGAAGACCTCTCTTCGTGGTCACACGAGACAACGCCGCCTCCGCAGTTTGACATCGATCCAACCCTGCCTACCCCACAACGGCGACAACTCAGTGACCTTCTAGCCAAGTTCAGTGCGTGCTTCTCCACGTCGACAAAGGTACGCCAAACGACGGTCGGGAAACATCGAATTGTTACTGATGACGACGCACTTCCCGTTCATCGATCGCCGTACCGTGTTTCGGTGAAAGAGAGAGAAGTCATCCAGAAGCAAGTTGAAGAAATGCTCGACGACGACATCATCCAGCCCTCAAACAGTCCGTGGGCTTCACCGGTAGTCCTGGTGAAAAAGAAGGACGGGACTCTTCGGTTCTGCGTGGACTATCGTCGACTGAACGCCGTAACAAAAAAGGACGTCTACCCGTTGCCCCGCATCGACGACACTCTGGACCGGCTGCGCCACGCCCGATACTTTTCGTCGATGGACCTGAAGAGCGGGTACTGGCAGATCGAGGTCGACGAACGGGACCGTGAGAAGACTGCCTTCGTCACGCCGGACGGACTGTACGAATTTAAAGTGATGCCGTTTGGACTGTGCACAGCACCGGCGACCTTCCAGCGCGTAATGGATACCGTCCTCTCAGGCTTGAAATGGCAAAGCTGTCTCGTCTACCTCGATGATGTCGTGGTATTCGCAAGCGACTTCGACGAGCACCTGAGACGTCTGCGAGCCGTGCTACAGGCTATCCAGAATGCTGGACTGACACTCAAGCCGTCAAAATGTCAGTTCGCTTACGGCGAGCTTAAATTCTTGGGCCATGTCGTGAGCGCTGAGGGTGTAAGCCCTGACCCGGCAAAGACATCCGCTGTCGCCGCATTTCCGAAGCCATCAGACAAGAAAGCCGTGAGAAGATTTCTTGGACTGTGCGCTTACTACAGGCGTTTCGTTCGCGATTTCGCCAAGATTTCTGCACCGCTCACGCATCTCACGAAGGACGACGTGAACTTCCAGTGGGGGGAGGAGCAAGAACAAGCGTTCAACGAACTGAAGGAAAGACTCCAGTCGCCCCCTATCCTCGGACACTTCGATCCAGCCGCGGAAACGGAAGTTCACACGGACGCCAGCAACGCCGGACTCGGCGCGGTACTCGTCCAAAGACAAGACGGAGCAGAGAGGGTGATCGCTTACGCAAGCCGGGCACTGTCCAAGGCAGAGAAAAATTACTCAACGACCGACAAGGAATGTCTCGCTGTCATCTGGGCGTTAACCAAGTTCCGACCGTACCTGTACGGGATCCCGTTCCGCGTTGTCACGGACCACCACGCTCTCTGTTGGCTCGCCAACCTGAAGGACCCGTCAGGACGCCTCGCTCGCTGGAGTCTCCGACTGCAAGAATTCGACGTAACCATTGTGCATAAGTCTGGCCGCAAGCATAATGACGCCGACTGTTTGTCTAGGGCCCCCGTCGAATCTCCTTCCGACAGCACCGACGACGACGACGACGACCGTTTTCTCGGCGCCGTTACAGATACCGACATGGGAGTGCTTCAACGCGACGACCCGGAACTTCGCGCCGTGATCGACCACCTCGAAGGTCAAGGAAGTTCAGTTCCGCGAGTCTTGGCCCGAGACTTACCAAGCTTCGTTCTGCAGCGAGGCGTGCTCTTCAAGAAGAACTTCGGAACAAGTAACCCTGCCTGGCTGCTGGTTGTTCCGGCCAGCCTGCGCGAAGAAATCTTTCAAGCTTGCCACGACGACCCAACGGCTGGACACCTTGGCTACAGCAGGACGCTCGCCCGGATTCGTGACAAGTACTACTGGCCGAGACTCCCAAAAACCGTCCATCTGTACACACGGTCCTGCCATGAGTGCCAACGACGTAAAAAGCCCCCGACGAAGCCAGCAGGACTTCTGCAGCCGATTCCTACCCCAACTACGCCCTTCCAGCAGGTCGGAATGGATTTACTTGGGCCGTTCCCAACATCGGCGCAAGGAAATCGGTGGATTATCGTCGCGACCGATTATCTTACACGATACGCCGAGACGAAAGCCCTGCCATCGGGAACAGCGGTAGAAGTCGCCAAGTTTTTCGTCGAGTCTCTTCTCCTTCGACATGGCGCCCCCGAAGTCTTGATAACCGACCGAGGATCATCGTTCTTGGCCCAGCTCACGCAAGAGATCCTTCGGCTCAGCCACACCAGCCATCGTCGGACCACCGCGTACCATCCGCAGACCAACGGGCTTACGGAGCGGCTCAACAAGACGATCGCCGACATGATCTCCATGTACGTCGACGTAGAGCACAAGACGTGGGACGAGGTATTACCTTACATCACGTTCGCCTACAACACTGCAGCTCAAGAAACCACCGGGTTTACGCCATTCGAGCTGGTGCATGGAAGAAAAGTGACGACCATGCTGGACGCGATGCTGCCTCATGAGCCTGTGGATGACGGATGCGACGATGCCCATGCGGTCAGTCAGAGAGCAGAAGAAGCACGCCAACTAGCCCGCCTTCGAATCCACGATCAACAGCGTGTCGACGCTCGCCGGTACAATCTTCGTCGCCGCGCCGTCCACTTCCAGCCCGGAGACAGAGTGTGGGTGTGGACGCCGATTCGTCGTCGCGGTCTCAGCGAGAAACTGCTGAAGCGCTACTTCGGGCCTTACAAGGTCATCCGACGCCTCGGAGATCTGAACTACGAAGTTCTTCCCGATGGAACACGACCATCAACCAGACGTCAGCCGCGACCCGAGGTGGTGCACGTCGTCCGGCTGAAGCCGTATTACGAACGATAGCACTATCCACCGTCGTCGACGAGTGAACTGTGAACTGTGAACTGTGAATTGTGGCTCGCGAGTCTGCTGTCCTTTAGTTGTGGATTTGTTTTTTTGTTTTTTTCGTGTTGTGCTGCATCGGGACGATGCACTTTTTTAAAGGGGGAATAATGCCGCGGGCGCAGCTGACCAAGTAGGCAGCGCGCCCGTGGCATAACGGTTATCGCGCTTGTCTTCCACGCAGAAGGCCAGGGTTCGATTCCTGGCCGCGCCTACACATTTTTGTTGACGCTGTGATGTGATGTTCTAGTAAATTCGAGAGCCGCCTTGTTAATTCGAGGTTAGAATGTTCTATGCGCGAACCTTCTACGCCGATTGTTCGAGAAGCCCACGCGTGTACAAAGGGGCTCCGCGTGGCGAGCGGCAGTCAGTTTTCGCCTCAGCGTTCGATCCTGCTGCTTCGCCGCTTTCGACGCCCGCGACGCTCTGTTATTATCTTCTGTTTCATTTTTATTTTTGGGCACAAGTTCGCCCCCATTAAACGTTTAGTTTATTCAGTTATTCGCAGCCTCATCACTTGTCATTCGTGACAATATTGTCTCTTAGGACGGAAACTTAATCTACGCGCCCTACGCATCGCAGAAAGCGAGACATTAGAATCATGAGAGGCCTCTTATCTCCTTAAAACTGGATTAAACATTGCGACATACCCTTATCCCTATGTAGCCCAGAAAAGACCCAATTGCTTGCGTGGTTCTTGCTCTATTAGATAAGCAAGCAATCATTTTGATTGTATACGCTCATTTCTTTTTTAGATTTCATTATCAAAAATGTAGTGTAATGGTATCTGGTCGCGCTTTAAGTGTAGGACACCTCCACGCATGATTGTAATTGCTTTGTATTCCAGGATGCTTATGCTACGTAATTTGTGTTTCCAGCATAGAAGAAACAGAAATGAAAATTTAATTTCGTGATTTTTAAGGTAGCGCGATTGTAGCAAAGATTGACAGCCTTAAATTATTTTTAGAACGAGCCTCGTAGTTCGTATTATTCTCATCAACTATGTCAATACCAAGAGGTATTGACTTACTCGGGAATGAATGCTGATGCAGAATATTTAAATATGAATGGGCGATTGAATGCGTCGATATTGTGCACGACAAGAGTAAGCGCTACTTGGTATACAAGTTTTAAGGTATTAAATCGCGGCCATTTGTTAACATGAGGGCAAGTGCGAAAAAAGTCAGGCTTTGTTTCAGTTAGGTGATTAGCAAGATTTACAAGGTTGCTACTCTTATAAACAACAAAATCTACCGGCATATTAAGAAGAAAATGTTATTAAGACGAACTAATTTATTTTACCACTAAAGGAATCTAGTCTGAGCCACACAGCTCGCTGAAGTGCGATATCCCTACTGAGAAAACCTGTATGACTTTATACCTGTCTATACCAGTTGACACAAGCCACCCGTATTTACGTGCCGGCCCCATAATAAGGTATTTTGTTAGGTTTGATAAGTTCGTTTTGAAGCAACAGCCATACCTTGCAGGTAAATTTTACGGCCAGTGGGCATAATACAAATAGCTAAGCATCAAGACAAGTCGAATAATCAGCTAAAACTGGTGCATTAACTTTTATACATTAAAAATGAACGTATAATTCTAAATCGAAGCTTGGTGAGCGTCATTCAAAACAATGAATAAGTAACAACTGAAAGATTTGGAGAAGGTGGGAAGCGCAGTATAGTGCGCTAGTGCTACAACTCGTGCAAAGGGCGGAATGCTGCTGGTACAAAAACGCGGATGATGATAGAAGCAAAATTCGCTTTCCTTATGACTTAGATTAAACGTTTGGGTGGCATACCTGTTTGACAGATGATGGTGCAAAACTAGCAGTGACGGAACGCGGATTATTAGATTATCATTGCGTTCCGCCGCGGCTAGCTTTGCGCCTGCTGCACGAGTGGTAACTTTGGTGCGCTCCCGAGTTTCTCAAGAGCTTCAAGTCGTTCTAAAAAGAATTGATTTAGTGGTTTTCGGTGATGCTAAGTAAGTGTCTAATCTGAGCCATTTGTCTATTTCACTGACTAAAATTTAGTCAACGAATTTTAATTAATTAACCGACTTATCGTAAAGATTAGCCACCCACATAAAGTCCCCCTGGCCGTATCACTCACTCGCGCAAACCACTTAAGTGTAACTTTCATTCTTTTTTAGGCAAATCTGTAAAGAATAAAAAATCAAATCACCCTGTATACATGTACAGTGTATATTAGAAACTTGCTGAGCGTCATGGAAAACCACTAAACCAGAAATTTTCAGAAATTCTTAGAGAGCCTGAGAAGTGCTGCAGTGCGCTAAAGTTACCTCTCCTGCAACAGGAGCAAAGCTACCGGTGCGATATGGCGTTAGCGCGATTTTTGTGTCTCTTATCATAACCCCAACATTGTACTACATGATGCACGTGTGGTATCTTTGACACACAACTACGCTTCCCACGTGTTCAAGGTATTTCTAAACAAATGATTAATGTAGCGGTCTTGGATGATGCTAAGCAAGTTTCTAACAGCCTGTAAATGTTTATTTTCACTAATTAAAAGGCTAATTACCAAATTTTACTTAATCAGTCTACTGATCGGTATGATTAACCACAAATGCAATGTCCCCCTGGCCGTATAACTAACCCGCACAAAGCGTATAAGGGTAGCTCTCACAAGTTTTTTTAAACAAATCTGAAAAGCTTTAAAAAAAACGCCCTGTGTAAGAAAACACTTCTTTTTTTGAAACTTTGAAAATGTGGACTGGCCATAACTCGAGTAAGCTTGAAGAAATTGCGCTACTTACAAACGGCCTTCCAACGAGCTGGAACTTCTGAGTTTGCTCAATGGGGGAAGTATGATTTTGAAGCGATTAAAATCCTGTTTTTATAACATCGATATTTTAATCAATGACGTCACCTTTACTAACAACCTGATAAAAAATAACCGAGCCTAAAATCTTCATTGTTTTTATCATTACTCTTTTTATAAAAATAAGGATGCGGTATCGCTAGCAGACTGCAAGCTAGGACAATGAACATTTACTTCGAAGCGCGCCGTTCGATTCTTTCATATTTTTTTACTTTTTGACTACAGGCGCACGGTTAATGTTGTTCACCTCATACACCCACCCAATACCGGCATGTGCGAAATCTACACGGATTGACGGCTCTTGGCATCAACATTCTACGAAGGCAGACGAAGGAAACACGCAAAGGTCAAAAGAACAAAAGAAGAAGAGATCGAGGCGGATCATTTATCTTCTTTAAACTAGTACCCGTGCCACACGGGCAACTCGAATGCCATTTACAACGAATGACATTTGAGCGGACGGCCAATCAGCGCGCGACACTCCGGGCGTGGCGCATTCCACGCGCGACGGTTTGCGAGCTGATTCGCCGATCACACAAATGTCATTCGTTGTAAATGGCATTCGAGTTGCCCATGTGGTACGGGTATAAAATGGTGGATGTGGAGATTTTTTTCCGCTGTAGGCCCAGCGCTGTTTAATCCAATTGCAGTACATGTAGCGGAGTGTACCGCATACTCGGCTCCCACGCGGGTGAACGAGGTGTGAACACCGATCGACACGGTTCATCCCATTATATTTTGCACTGTTCCGGAAAGTTTCAGCTCATTCTTGACTGCCAACGTGTGTTCACGTTCGTAACATTCATAAACTTACTACGTGTGTAAACTCCACGAATACCGGCTATTTTGTAACAGACGCCCTTCTGACTAATGATGCTTGGTTCTACTTAATATTAAAGTTGGTCGGCACAAGTACGCCTCGTTAAATGTTTTTCTTTTCAGTTTCGCAATCGTCCGCTTCTTTGTCCTTGAAAATATTATAGATTGAAATTATGAGCAATTTATAGAAATAGCACAATCAAACCCTGTAGCCCTGTACACCGCACGGTGTTTCAAATCCCACCATTACAATACGACCACCCTAACTGGGCAGGAAAACACCATCCCCGAACAAAGCACGTGGCCTTAAAATCAGGGCGTGATCAGTTCACGCGGTCGTCCAACCGACAGCCTGCGAAAGAGTGCCCAGTACCGTCCAAAATTGGGCCGCAGCTCAGCGATGGCAAACCATGGGAGTGCACTGCACATAATATTCTTCCTGTAATTAGTGTTCATTTAATTTTGTGTTCACAAGATAGTCTTCAAGATACCCTATCGATGCCTGTTGCATATACGCGCGAAATATAAACACGTTGTACGGATCACAGAACACGACATATTTTGAGAGCAGCCGTCTTCATTGGTTCATCTTCATATGGTAGCAAGACTCGAGGTCATGTGTAGAAATGGTGAGTTACGGGCTTGACTTGAGCTAGTTGGTGCATTACTAGGATAGGGCCAGCTTGAACTTGGGACGCGAAAAAACGATAAATAAACAGAGATGGAAGAACAATACAAGGATAGTGATGCTGCTAGACGAGCAACTATGTATTTATTGCTTCGTCTTCTTCTTGAAGCTTAATCATCTGAACAAAAAGTTACGGCGCAACTGAGCTGGTGAATTTAGAGACTGTGTGTGTTGTGTTGTCCTCCGTCTTTTCCCCAGTGTCGGGGCATGTCTAAAATAAACTATCTACTTCTTTCTTCTTCTCATCTTGGAGCCCCATACAATCCCATTCATTCCAAGGATGAAATGAAATGAAATTAAATGAGATGAGATTAGAGCGACATACATCAAATCAAATCAAATCAGTTTATTTCTGCCACAAACATACATTCATGACAAAGGCGCTGGAAAAAAAAGCTGCACGATTGCAGCCTGACGAGTCCCAGCGCCCTAATACAAGGCTGCAGCGGTACTGACGTTAAAGAAAGCAAAAAAGTATATAGCAATCATACATACACACACAAAAAAGAGATATACATACACCTAAGTACACACATTGAGAGCTATCAGAAACGTAAATAATGCTTTTATATTACATAATTTCTTGTATGCTACGATTGCTTACAGTGTATGTATCAATGTCGCGAGAAAAAAGCAGGTTTAACAAGAGCGGTAGTTGGTAGCGGTATCTCTGAGTGCCGAAATTTGTTCTAAATGCAGGAACACGCCAGAGGGGCCTATGACGCGATGGGTAAATGGACTCGTTTTTTTCTAGTTTAGCGAGGTCTAAAATTATGTTGATATTTTTTTACACATTGTTCGTAATTAAAAATCAATCTAGAGGAATACATATTACATATATCAATGATTTTATGCTTTTCAAAAAGAGGAGGAGAGTGATAATCACGAGGTACATTCGACATACAGTCCCAGAATGAAAACGTCGCACTTCAGCAGGACGTGACACACCGCAAATACTGTTTTTCTTTTGTGGTGAGCTTAAATAGGAGGCACGCTGACGTATGTTTCTTGATTTTCTTCGATCACCATAGTCTCCAGCATCTCTCGTGCATACGGGTTTTTGTTTGTTGCGAAAAAGGTGATGCTGTTGAAGGCTGCGCTGCATTCACAGTTGCGGCAATGAGCTGGTAGATGGCCCGCTGTAGGGTGTTTTCAGATATGTTCGGCCTACCATGTCCGATGCCAATTTTTAGTTTTTACGAAATATATATATTCAAGTCACCAGGCTCGAACTGGCAAGCCAATCACAGATTCATGCAGATCGCCAGGGATGAGATCTCCAGCGAGATCCGCGTTATGCAAGCGCTTCTGCCCGCCGTGATGTCCAAACATCTGGGACCAAACTATAATCGTCAGCCGTCCTTCAAATTTCTACAAGAATCAGCCCGCACCCTTCTGTCAGACTCATGGGATCATTTTCTTCGTCATCAGAAAAAATCCATCGAGGTGACACCCAGAGTCAAACAAGAACCCCCCCCCCCTCAACTTGTCCGGAGTGCAGTTATCCCCATCTACAGAAAGCCTTCTGGCCCACGGGCCGAAGTTTGCTCCTGCGGTCGCCAACACCAGAGTCGACCAGCTGGCCGCGGTGTACGAGATCGCCGCCAAGATACCGGAGGACACCCGTCAGGACTTCGTAGCGGCAGGGTCAAGAGCTGTGTGCTTCCATGGTGGGACAAGGAAAGCCAAGAATGCTGCCACCCCAGCTATCAAGGAACTTCAGTCCGCTGAGCTGAGAGTTCTTCAAGCAGACAAGACCGGCAGGTTCGTAATTCTCAACAAAGAACAAATGCAGGAGAAGACCGACGAGGCGCTGAAAAAAAACTTTCTTCCTCTCAAGTCGAAGCCGTCCGGTTCCCTCAGGTCTAAGGTGAAGGCGCTCTGCGACTCCTCCAACCTCCCTTCTCTAAAAAGTGCCATTCTTGCTCCTGCTAAGCAGTACCTATCCATTTTCTTTTCTGCCAAGACACATAAGCCTGGAGTGCCTTTCCGTAGCATTATTTCGGAAACAGGGTGCTGGCAGAAGCCCTTAGCGATGTTCTTACAAAAACATCTGGAAACCTTGGACCTTCCTCAACCTTTCCGACTAAAGAATTTCGAGGACCTTATCCCAACGTTAGATAATTTGCATGCCGGTACGGGACCTGTTGGAGTGTTCTCTCTTGATGTTGTAGATTTGTAATATAGTCTCAATGTGAAGACCCTTCTGGGGTTCGTGTCTGAAGCTGTGCACTTAAGAGGCGTTATAGATTTTCAAAATTCCTGTGGCATCTCACTCTCAGCGTTTCTTGAGTTGATTCGCGTGTATCTTCAGTCCACCCCAGTCGAACACGAGGGCAAAGTGTTCCTTCAGAAATCCGGTGTGTGCATAGGGTCGTGCCTAGCGCCCATCCTAAGCGAAATCTTTATGTTTCACGTTGACACCAAGGTTCAATCAAACCTTGAGCAGGAATTTTCCGAAGCCAGGGTTTATCGCTACGTAGATGATTATCTTATCCTTCATTCCCCTAATTCAGATACCGCAGCGATTGAAAGCGTCTTCCAGAAGAACTCCTTCGGGCTCACGTTCACAAAAGAGACCCCTTCATCTGAGGGATTACAGTTCCTTGATCTGAGATTGGTCCCCACCAGTGTCGGGATCTGCTGGTCCAATCAGCAGAGGTCTGCGAAGCCTGTTCTGCCGTTCAGCAGCTCGCACTCAAAAAACGTAAAAACCGGTATTGTCCGAAACCTTATTGCTGCTGCCAAATCCAAGTCGTGTCATCACCTTTCCGCAACTAGTCTGTCCAATCAGATAGGCCGCCTTCTCAAGGCAGGTTACCCTAACGACTTGATCGAGCTTACCATCAAAAAACTTGTCACAGGGCATCAATCCAAAAAGCCGCCTCCAGGGTCCCGCTTCGCGTGCATCCCCTACATTCATAACATTTCGCATAGACTGAAGTCAATAGCGCAGGGCTTCAATACCAACGTGGTTTTCTCGTGTAAGTTTAAATTGGCATCTATTTGCAAAAACGTCAACAGCCCCGGACCGGCGCCCCTTGCCAAAAGAACCACAAAACCTGTTACGTTCCTTGCCGCAAAGAGTGTGTTTACTCAATTCCTATGTCCTGTGGTGCCCGATACATCGGCCAAACGGGGCGCTGCTTAAACGACCGCCTGAGAGAGCACGCGAACGAGGTGAAGAAAGCGGTCTCCAACGGTTCAGAGGTTATTCACCACCCCATCGCCAAACACGCATCGGAATGCACTTCCTGCTCGGCCGACCTTCCCTCTACCACAAGAATCGGGGGTCACACCTCGAGGTATGGTCGGGAGATACAGGAAGCTTTCGCCATGTGTCGATCCAAGGACAACATCGGATCCCCCTCCATTGCCCTTTCGGGGAAAGAGATAAGATTTCTTAGTTCGGAGCTTTCTCCCCCTACGTTCCCGACAGCGACTCAACCTTGACGGCATAGTGCTCCTCCTTCCCCCCCTTTTTTCACCTCCTTTCCACCCCTTTTTCACCCCCTTCCTTTTCCTGTATATAAGCAAACTCTTGGTGTAAATAAATGTTGTTGCCAGTTGGAAGTTTGTGTTTGTCCGTCCCTTCTCGTTTTCTTCCGCAAGTTTAATTATCCCTACCAACCCGCTCGTTCTGTCCTTACTCTACGTAGCAATTTGTACTTTTCGTCAAAGGTGTATTTCACAGGTCGGACAGGTCGCTTTTTTCTTGTAAAATTGCAAATCGTAGTTTTCTTTCTGTAAAATATAGGACCAAGAAACTTGCCAGGGTCTACGGCGGGCGACGACCCAGACGACCAAGTCCAGTAGCGGGTTCTGTTTGGCGCTTCTATTCATAGATGGCGTCCGGAGCAGCGTCCGAAGGTGCAGCCAACCAGCGAAAGAAAGCAGACGGGTCGCAGACGAAATGCGTCGGCAGCAAAAGCGCCGTCGTTATGCAAACGCGTTTTTTTAACTTTAAGTATTGCTTTGATTGTCCGCATTTATTTTTTAACCGAAGGTACATTTCAAACAGATTATGTTCATTTTAATCAACCCCGGTGGTCGCGAGCCGTCGCGATAAGGAGGTAGCGCCATCTATCAATACGAACGCCTAACACGCCCCGCTACTGAACCCCTGTCGTCTGCGTCGCTGCCCGCCGTAGACCCTGGCAAGTTTCTCGGCCTTATTTTCTTACAGAAAGACAGCTACGGCTTTGCAATTTTACAAGGAAAAACCGACCTGTGAAATACACCTTTGACGAAAAGTTTAGATTGCTATGTGCAGGTGTCGATTTTTACGGTCCATTTTAGATCAAGCCTGGTGACTTGGACCACCCTATATAACGTCGAAGTGTTACCGAAGGTAGATAGCTCTCGCTGGAGCTTCTACTGCAGACTACAGTAGCCTTTTTTTAGCCACACGCACAGTCGCGTTTCACATAAAAGTGAACACGCGATCGTCTCAAACTCGCAGCGTCATGAAGCGGCGGCCGTGTCGGCGTCAGCGATTTATGAACCAAGCGTGGCAAAACGCGAAATAAGGCACGCAAGCTCGCATCTCGAACTCATCTTACCTTATTCGTACTGGCGGCGTCATGAAGCTGCCGTTCTAACGCTGCCGGACCAGCGACTCTAATCTGGACACTTGGCGAAAAAGTCTGCGAGATACCTGGCGGCTATGAGTGCAATGCAATTAATGCAAAGGTGCAAGCCTTCTTGTCCAGCTCGCTTGCACCTCTGCATTAATGGCATTATCATCATAACCTTAAAATGCAGGCCGTTCATCCTTTTCGGTGTTAAACTGGTGACAGGTGATAAAAACCGTTTTCTTTACTGACGTCTAACTCCTGTTTAGCTCGGTTGGTAAAGCGCTGTACTGGAAATGTAGAGGTCCCTGGTTCGATACCAGGAGCGGTCGCGCACCAGTCACTAAGCTGTGTTTGGAAATTTGTGTTTGTCCCTTGTTCCCCTTCTCCGGGTTTTTTTCCGTCATTCTTGCTTAGCTTGTTTGCACCTTTGCATTAATTGCACTATCATCATAACATTAAAGTGCAGACCGTTCACCCTTGTTGGTGTTAGACTGGTGGCAGCTGAAAAAACCCGTTTGCTCTACTGATATTGTCACGAATGACAAATGATGAGGCGATAATAACTGAAGAAACTGAAACGTTTAATGAAGCGAACTTGTGCCCAAAAATAAAAAAAGTAACAGAAGAAAGCAGAGCGTCGCGGGCGTCGATGTCGGCGTGACAGCAGAGTCGAACGCTGGGGCGAAACTGACTCTGGCTCGCTATGCGAAGTCCCTTAAGCACACGCGTGGGCTTCTGGAATAATCGGCGCAGAAAGTTCGACGCGTAGAACATTCGGACCTCGAACAAGCAACAGAATTCTCGAATTTACCAGAAAACTAAATTGTAGGGATAAACAAAAGACACTTCGCTCACAGGAATCCAACCCTGGCTTTCCGCGTGGGAGGCAGGCACGATAACCGTTAGGCCACGCGCGCGCTGCCGACTTGGCCAGCTGCGCGCACGGCTTTACTCACCCCCTTTAAAGGAGCGGTGCAACGATACACAGTTGGAATGTTTTTGTCTTTACACGAGCTTACTGGCGCACCTGGGACTCAAGGATACTCACATGCAACGCCACTGGCCAAGAAACTCCTTTGTTGCGGTGTAATTTAAAGGACAAAATCGATCATTTTCATTCAATCTCTCCTTTGCAAAATTTGATGACGTAACGTGGGGATCGGAGTACACCCATATGACGATATTTGAATGCGGTTCATAGATTGGACCCGAGCATTGCGTGGGCACTCGATTTGGGCTCGTGATAATTACTAGCTCGAGAAGCATTCGGGTAGTGGCCCGTGTCCAATCGCTGCAATGACGACAATAGCCGAGCCATAACAATGCCTGGAACTCAGCGCGTGTCCTGTGCCTTGCCAACCCCAGCCCGTGGCTATGATCAACATTGGCGGCATATAATCGACTTTAGAACACGCGGCCGCTTGTTCTGGCTGCGAGTTGAGGGGTGAACGCTGCTCGTTTTTCTTAAGTTTTTTTCTGGGACTTCTATTGCGTGGGGTGAAAAACGAACGCGTGTTTCATAGGTCATTAACGTCAGGGATCTGTTTTAAGCGGTATTTAGTGGAAAGTACGAAAATTGTTGCATCGCCCTTTAAAGAGAGTGTCATCGCCCCGATGCAACACAAAACAAAACAAAATAAAAAGAACGATAAACTAAAGAGTCATTTGGAACACAAGTCCATAGCAGAGCGTAGTACGGCTTCAGGCGCACGACGTGGACGACTTCAGGTCGTGGTGGGCGGCGTGATGATGTTCTTGTTCCGTCGGGCATCACCTCGTAGTTCAGATCCCCAAGTCGACGAAGTACCTTGTAGGGTCCGAAATACCGTTTTAGGAGTTTCTCGCTGAGACCACGGCGGCGAATCGGTGTCCAGACCCATACTCTGTCTCCGGGTTGGAAGTGGACGTCCCGGCGACGAAGGTTGTACCGGCGAGCGTCGACACGCTGTTGATCGTGGATTCGAAGGCGGGCTAGTTGGCGTGCCTCTTCTGCTCTCTGACTGACCGCATGGGCATCGTCGCATCCGTCATCCACTGGCTCATGGGGCAGCATCGCGTCCAGCATTGTCGTCACTTTTCTGCCATGCACCAGCTCGAACGGTGTAAACCCGGTTGTTTCTTGAACTGCGGTGTTGTAGGCGAACGTGACGTATGGTAATACCTCGTCCCACGTCTTGTGCTCTACGTCGACGTACATGGAGATCATGTCGGCGATGGTCTTGTTGAGCCGCTCCGTTAGCCCGTTGGTCTGCGGATGGTACGCGGTGGTCCGACGATGGCTGGTGTGGCTGAGCCGAAGGATCTCTTGCGTGAGCTGAGCCAAGAACGATGACCCTCGATCGGTTATCAAGACTTCGGGGCCGCCATGTCGAAGGAGAATAGATTCGACGAAAAACTTGGCGACTTCCACCGCTGTTCCCGACGGAAGGGCTTTCGTCTCAGCGTATCGTGTAAGATAATCGGTCGCGACGATAATCCAACGGTTTCCTTGCGCCGATGTTGGGAACGGCCCAAGTAAATCCATCCCGACCTGTTGGAAGGGCGTAGTCGGGGCAGATATCGGCTGCAGGAGTCCTGCTGGTTTCGTCGGAGGCTTCTTACGTCGTTGGCACTCATGGCACGACCGTGTATACCAGTGGACGGTTTTCGGGAGTCTCGGCCAATAGTACTTGTCACGAATCCGGGCGAGCGTCCTGCTGTAGCCAAGGTGTCCAGCCGTCGGGTCGTCGTGGCATGCTTGAAATATTTCTTCTCGCAGGCTGGCAGGAACAACCAGCAGCCAGGCAGGGTTGCTTGTTCCGAAGTTCTTCTTGAAGAGCACGCCTTGCCGCAGACCGAAGCTTGACAAGTCTCGGGCCAGGAATCGCGGAACGGAACTTCCTTGACCTTCGAGGTGGTCGATCACGGCGCGAAGTTCGGGGTCGTCTCGTTGAAGTGCTCCCATGTCGGTATCTGTAATTGCTCCGAGAAAACGGGCGTCATCGTCGTCGTCGGTGCTGTCGGGAGGAGATTCGACTGGGGCCCTAGACAAACAATCGGCGTCATTATGCTTGCGGCCAGACTTGTGCACAATGGTCACGTCGAATTCTTGCAGTCGAAGGCTCCAGCGAGCGAGGCGTCCTGACGGGTCCTTGAGGTTGGCGAGCCAGCAGAGAGCGTGGTGGTCCGTGACGACGCGGAACGGGATGCCGTACAGGTACGGGCGGAACTTGGTTAACGCCCAGACGACAGCGAGACATTCCTTGTCGGTCGTTGAATAATTTTTCTCTGCCTTGGACAGTGCCCGGCTTGCGTAAGCGATCACCCTCTCTGCTCCGTCTTGTTTTTGGACGAGCACAGCGCCGAGTCCGGCGTTGCTGGCGTCTGTGTGAACTTCCGTTTCCGCTGATGGATCGAAGTGTCCGAGGATAGGGGGCGACTGGAGTCTTTCCTTCAGTTCGTTGAACGCTTGTTCTTGCTCCTCCCCCACTGGAAGTTCACGTCGTCCTTCGTCAGATGCGTGAGCGGTGCAGAAATCTTGGCAAAATCGCGAACGAAACGTCTGTAGTAAGCGCACAGCCCAAGAAATCTTCGCACGGCTTTCTTGTCTGATGGCTTCGGAAATTCGGCGACAGCGGATGTCTTTGCAGGGTCAGGACTTACACCTTGAGCACTCACGACATGGCCCAGGAATTTGAGCTCGCCGTAAGCGAACCGACATTTTGACGGCTTTAGTGTCAGTCCAGCATTCTGGATAGCCTGTAGCACGGCTCGCAAACGTCTCAGGTGCTCGTCGAAGTCGCTTGCGAATACCACGACGTCGTCGAGATAGACGAGACAGCTTTGCCATTTCAAGCCGGAAAGAACGGTGTCCATTACGCGCTGAAACGTCGCCGGTGCTGTGCACAGTCCGAACGGCATCACTTTAAATTCGTACAGCCCGTCCGGCGTGACAAAGGCAGTCTTTTCACGATCCCGTTCGTCGACCTCGATCTGCCAGTACCCACTCTTCAGGTCCATCGACGAAAAGTATCGGGCGTGGCGCAGCCGGTCCAGAGTGTCGTCGATGCGTGGCAGCGGGTAGACGTCCTTTTTTGTTACGGCGTTCAGTCGGCGATAGTCCACGCAGAACCGAAGAGTCCCGTCTTTCTTTTTCACCAGGACTACCGGTGAAGCCCACGGACTGCTTGAGGGTTGGACAATGTCGTCGTCGAGCATTTCTTGGACCTGCTTCTGGATGACTTCTCTCTCTTTCACAGAGACACGGTACGGCGACCGATGAACAGGAAGCGCGTCGTCTTCAGTAACAATTCGATGTTTCGCAACGGTCGTTTGGCGCACCTTTGACGACGTGGAGAAGCACTCATTGAACTCGGCGAGAAGGTCACTGAGTTGTCGTCGTTGTGGGGCAGGCAGGGTTGGGTCGATGTCGAACTGCGGAGGCGGCGTTATCTTGGGTGGCCACGAAGAGAGGTCTTCTGATATTCCGGCGATTGCGGCTGAGTCCGGGAGTTCCTCGGCGTGACCCACGGCGGTGTCTTTCGTAAGGTGCTGAGCCTCCTGTCGGAAGTTCGTTACGAGTGCGACAGTGTGTCCGTCTCGGAGCTCCGCGATGCCTCTTGCGACGCCGATCCCTCTTCCTAGAAGCAACTGGAGGCTTCCTTCGAGCAGAACGTCGCCGCAGAAAGCCTCATCGATCCCGACGGGTACGAAAACACTCGACCGCGGCGG
This sequence comes from Ixodes ricinus, assembly GCA_037355805.1. Taxonomy (NCBI): domain Eukaryota; kingdom Metazoa; phylum Arthropoda; class Arachnida; order Ixodida; family Ixodidae; genus Ixodes; species Ixodes ricinus. Next base: position 25,810 of record JAZHYW010010174.1, on the reverse strand, counting down.
TAAGTTCACGTGGTTTGCGAGGACTCGTACCGCAAATGACGTCGCTTTGGGTTCCTCCGGTGGTGGAGCAGGTTTTCGTAGCGTCAGCCGGTTTGCTCCGAGGTCGATAACGGCGCCGTACTCGCAGAGAAAGTCCATTCCGAGTATAACGTCCCTCGCACAGTCTTGCAGAACGACGAACTTGACAGGGCACGTCTCACCGTGGATCTCGACGCGAGCAGTGCAGATCCCGACAGGTGTGATGAGATGTCCGCCGGCGGTTCGTATCTGCGGTCCGTCCCACGACGTCATAACTTTCCGAAGGCGACGAGAGAGTCTCCCACTCAAAACGGAGTAGTCTGCTCCGGTGTCGACGAGCGCCGTCGCGTCGTGGCCGTCGATGATAACGTTGAGGTTATTCGACACTGTTGCAGAAACGTCGTTGCGGGGCGTTGTGGCGTTAGAGTGGGAGGGCTCCGACGATCTTGGAGGATCTTGGCATCGTTCGTCTTCGGCAACACCACCTCCCGGCATTGCCGCGCCTAGTTTTCCCGACGGGAAGCGATGGGTGACAGGCTGTCTCGGCGAGACCGGCGGATGGGCGATGGCGAGCGTCGTGGAGACGGTGAACGGAATCCTCGGCGACGAGACGACTCAGGTGAGGAAGAGCGGCGGAGGTAGTCCTCGATGTCCCGAGGTCGCTCTCCAAGACGTGGTCGAGGGTCGTTGGGCGCAAACCCTCGTAGGCCCAGCTGGCGGTAGGGGCATCGACGGTAGATGTGGTTCGCTTCACCGCAGTGGTAGCACAGCGGTCGTCGATCGGCCGTGCGCCACACATCCGTCTTCCTAGGCGCCGGTTGTTCAGTATGGACGAGCTGGCGCTGCCCTTCCCGACGTCGGAAGGTCTGTGGCTCTGGCTCACGTCGCGGCGGCGTGGAATACTGCCGGGCAGCTGGCGCCGGTCTCCGAGCTATTGCCGCGTAGGTCAGGGAGGGCTCCTCGGGTGCTGCTACGCTGGTGGGAGCCTCAGGATGGAATGCCCGCTGAACTTCCTCGCGGACCACTTCGGCAATCGACAGCGAAGCAGGCTGGTGGGCAGCAGGCAGGAACTTCTTGATTTCCTCCCGTACGACGTCCCGGATGATGTCGCGGAGGTCCGGGATGTTGCAGCTGGACGGCGAGAAGGCAGCGGAGCCGGGAAGTCTCTGGTAGTGTGAGGCCCGTGCTTGAAGGGCACGTTCGATGTTGGTGGCCTCAGTGATGAAACCTTCGACGGTGGTAGGCGGGCTCCGCACGAGGCCCCCGAAGATGTTTTCTTTCACGCCCCGCATTAGGACCTTCAGCTTCTTTTCTTCTGGGGCGTCAGGATCCGCGCGGCTGCTCAGTCGAAGAACATCTTCGACAAAGCTAACGACGCTCTCGTTAGGGCCCTGAACCCTCGCTTGAAGGAGGTCTTCGGCGCGTTCTCTTCGGTGTTGGTTGGTGAATGTTTTTCCTAACTCAGCCTTGAGTTGCTCCCAGGTGGTGATTGATGCTTCGTGGTTCTCGAACCAGTTCCGCGCGGTTGCTTCCAAGGCAAAGTAAACATTCTGAAGACACTGTTCCGGTGTCCACCCATTATGGCGAGCCACTCGTTCGTACTGTTGCACCCAGTCGTCGATGTCTTCGTGGCTTTCGCCGTGGAAGGGAGCCGGTGTCCGAGGAGCAACGGGCAGGTAGACGACGGAAGGGGCGGCCGGGTTCTGCTGGGACATCTTCTTCGCCTTGGTCTTCGAGTTCTCGGGTAAAAGTCCCAATTCCGGGGGTAGGCCTTGGTTGCGGCGACTTGACCGGGCCTTGGTCTGGTCTTCTGCGAAAGGTAACCTCCGGGGCTGAGCACGTCACTTGGCCGGCGTGTCTTCGGAGGGGTACGGTTCACGGGCGTAAAATGCAAATACCCCGCACCTCCACCAAAATGTCACGAATGACAAGTGATGAGGCGATAGATAACTGAAGAAACTAAACGTTTAATGGGGCGAACTTGTGCCCAAAAATAAAAAAGGGAACAGAAGAAAACAGCAGAGCGTCGCGGGCGTCGAAGTCGGCGAAACAGCAGAGTCGAACGCAGGGGCGAAACTGACTCTGGCTCGCTACGCGAAGCCCCTTATGTACACGCGTGGGCTTCTGGAATAATCGGCGTAGAAAGTTCGACGCGTAGAACATTCGGACCTCGAACAAGCACCAGGATTCTCGAATTTACTAGAACACTAAATTGCAGGGATAAGCAAAAAGACACGTCGCTCCCAGGAATCGAACCCTGGCTTTCCGCGTGGGAGGCAGGCACGATAACCGTTCGGCCACGCGCGCGCTGCCTACTTGGCCAGCTGCGCGCGCGGCAATATCTAACACCTGGTTAGCGTATAGTTGGTAGAGCGCTCTACTGGAAATGGAGAGGTCCCTGGTTCAATACCAAAAACCAGGCAGATTTTTTAGGTCGTGCACCAGTGACCTAGCTGTGTTTGGAGATTTCTGTTTGTCCTATGCCCCCCCCCCCCCCTCTTGTTCCCCTTCCCCAGGAATTATTTTTTGTCGGCTATGATTGGCCGGCGCCAAGGTCAAGTGCGGTGTTGGCCAATCACGGCCGCCGGATTTCTCGCCGACTTTTTCGCCAAGTGTCCAGATTAGGTCCCGGTTCACAATAGCGCTGCACCTTCATATTTCCACAGCACCCCGGATGACAATATGAGCTGAAACACAGAATTTGGACCCTTCCTACTCGTACAGTTCCCACAAACTCTATTATCTCTCAGACTGTGAGTGTTCAAAGATTGAGACCTAAGCTTTGCGTTCCAACACACGTTTGCACGAAGTCAACCGAAAAAGCATGGAGGGATGTTTCATCTCATATTGTCCGCGGCATGTCTCTCAGGAGTAGTGGCACGTGGTACGCACCGTGAGTTGGCTTGTGGCCGAAGACGCCGCAGTTGCCCGCAGGGTGGCGGATGCTGCCGGCCAGATCCGTGCCGAGGCCGATGACCGACGCGGCCGCACCGAGGAGGCTGGCCTCACCTCCTGCGAGGATGTGGGCAATACATGTGGACTTCGTCTCATACTTTTCAACTATAATTAGAGATTCTTGGCTACGTCGGTCCTTCCACATGAAAGCAACCTTTCTGTTCTTGATTTTTGTAAATGGCCTTACTTTGTGGGTAAAATACTCAAAAATGCTCTTATTTGTCGACGACATAAAATTGTATCGACTAAGAAATGAGGAGGGGGAGGGGGGGGGGACTGCGTTTATCTTTAGCGTAAGGTATGCTCTATTTCTCTGTTGTGCTCGTCTAGTTATATTGTATTAAACAAATTGAAAACAAAAGTTATTTCTCTCAGCAGGAAACGTGGCGTTTCGCAATTCTCCTGTGCTTTAGACACTACTGTTATCTACCGCGTGTCTCCGTTTAGGAATATGGGTGTATATTTAAACACCGAAATTTATTTTATTTATCATGTTACAAATATTGTCAACTCGTTCCTAACTCTTCCTTGGGCGATACCGCGTATGTCGAGCAATTTGAAAAATACACTATGTTTGTTAATGTTATTTCGCTTTCTTGTGTAGAGCCGTCTTGCGTTTTCTTCAGTGTTATGGAACCACATTAGAGAGATTAACACTTCCAATATTTAATAAGTTTTAAAAAATTGTATACGTCTCTTTTTTTTTGTTACTTAGAATTTAAGGTGTTTCATGACTCTGAGAGAGTATGTAAACTGATTGGCTTACACTCTTTACGCAATAGAAGATGATGCGTGACATATTTTTGCTCAAGGCTGGTAATGGTGTTGTTGATTGCACAGCACTACTAAACCACCAACGGCGAGTCGACTGTTCAAGTGCTGGCTCGTCGGAACTCCGATTAATGGCCGGTATTCGTGAAAATGGAGCCCAGGCCGACGCTCGCTTGCGTCACCGGCTACTTTAACTGGCGCGGAAGAACGTGACGCAAAATATTTCGAGTGAGCTGACAAGAATCATTTCCGACCATGGTGAAAGAAAAAACGGTTGTCTGAAAGGTGCCGCCTCACCGCACAGCAAGTGTGGCGAAGGTTCGCTAGCGTTACTGACAAGCGCAGTGAGATGACACAACATGTAAGGGACTGATGACCACGCGGCGCGCGACCGCGTTTGCGCAAATGCCTCAGACCGACGGGGCTCCTGCAAGCAAGCTCTCGTCATTTTGGCTCTTCCTCTCTTACACCGCGCTCGCGCAGGAAAGCCTATCGCGATGGTTCACCAGTGCGCATCACCTCGGGATCACTTGGGCCGGAAGTGCGTGACGCACTGACCTGAGCTTCCTCCGGGGCTCCTGTTGGAGTCGTACGGGTTGCAGGTGGTCCCGTGGAGGACGCTGTTGCACTCCAGGGACAGGCAGAGCTCGGGAACGCTGCTGATGGCCACGGGAATGGCGCCCGCCTTGCGCATCAGCGCCACCACCTGGGCGTCTTCGGGGGCCCGCCGTCCCTTCGAGTAGAAGGAGCCGCAGTCCTGCACGCAACCTGGCCACACGCGGAGGACGGAACTTGAGTGTCCTGGGGTGTTTTCCCTTATTATTTTTTTTATTATTATCTAGGCAACACGGTAGAAGCTACCATGCACGCCCAATCCCATTTATGTCCATGGCACGATCGTCGACGACTTGTAAAGGCTAAGCGATATGACAGACTAACCTTTTCCTTCCTGGCCAGTCGGTGAAGCGACCGGGACCAAAGGTAATAAACAACCGGGAGGGCCGGAGCCAGGGAAGGCGTAACGCGGCATCCTAAAAAATCTACGTCGCGATTCATACCAGCTGCTATGGGGAATTCAACGCCTGCTTTTCCACTTCCTCAGTTAAAAAACGCAGGGCGCCGAGGGTCCCCAGTATCTCCTGATGGCTGCCAATCAGGTTGCGGCATTCGCCGAAGAACCAATCAAGAAGAAGGAAGCGTAAAACGTCACGCCCTGCGTTTCTGAAGTTGTCGCTGGCACGCTAAAACAAAAGTTGGAGCGTGTACTCTCCCACAAGGCACTTAGGACTGGGAAAGCCAATCACTACACTGTACAGACGGAGCTTGGCGAATGACGCGTTTGAAAGAGAGTGTGCTGTGGCACTGGGCGAACGCTATGCTCGGTGCCACGGCGCTTTCTGAGCCCAAAACACACTGTTTCCAGCCGCCTTCCGAAGACTATACTGGTTCCACTAAGTGCTTTGCGGACGTGCGCCACCTTTTCTTAGAGACCCGACTGCTTATTATGTTCCCGCTCCATGATTTGTTCTTCGGCTTTCTTATGGGCGCAGCAATAACAAGCTACTAGGGTCGCAACCTGACCATAGAGGTGAGCGTCATTCGAAAGGAATGGCACTGCGTCATTCGCCGCGCCGACTCGTGTTCTTATATGATTGGTCACGAGCCTAACGCGGCAATCGTATCCAATCCGTGCCCCGCTAAGGCCTCCGGTTAGTGCCATGGGGTAGAACAGCACCTCACTGTTTGGGAGCGAACGGATTGCGTGAATTTCACTAACTGAACGCCTAGAAAAACAATCCCCCCCCCCCCCTCAGTGGTGTGTGAATGAGTGCGCTTGGCCTAACTCACGCGTCATCAGTGTTACGTGCGCCATTCCAAGATGGATGCGCCATGCATGTACTGTACGTGTATTTGGCTGCTGATTGAGCCGACCTTGAAAAAGGGCAGATCGCGATGGCCCGACGGCTCGAAACAAATATCTCGGCAGCTGTCCGTCGGGTGTTCGCGAGCTGCCGTGTAGTTAGTATTTATCAAAAGTAGAAGTATGACGGTGAAACTGATTGTAGACGTCGAGGCGTTGCACGTTCACGCCTCATTGCAGAATGTAGATATCGGAAGCTTTTCCGTTCGGAGTAGGAAAATGGACGGCTACCTGCGTCTCAACTGACAGCTAGATTTTTTTTTTTTTATTTCAATACCTATATGGCGTTACAGAGGGGGAGTGTGTACAAATTTATACGGAAAAAATTGACGCGGTAAGAATATAAGCGAAGTAAGCGATCTCGTTGGTAAGTAATTAGCCCGGCATGTTAACAAAGGCGGTCAGTTAACGACTCTTTAAATAGTTCAATTAATGGTATGCTTACCAGAGGTGCTCAAAGGCGGTTCCAATCAACTGGAACAATACAGCAGACTAAAGAACTTAGAAATAAAGGGCGTTCCTGTCAACACCAACGAAAACGTGCAGGATATCATAAAACAGATAACCGAAACACTGTCGGTTCCTCTCGAGATGCAAGACGTAGACGTTTGTCATAGGGTACCGACTAAACAGCCCAGTCAACAGCACATTGTTGTGCAGTTTACAACACGCCAAAAGAGAGACGCGGTCTTGTACGCGGCCAAGAAGAAGCGACTAACCACTGGAATGATCGGCATCCCCGGACAGACGTCTCCTATATTTGTTAATGAGCATCTCACCCTGTCGAACAAGCTGCTCCTAAGTGAAACAATCAAGGCAAAGAAAGGCAAAAGTTGGAAGTTTGTGTGGACAAAGAATGGAAAGGTGTACGCCAGGAAAACCGAAAACTCTAGGGTCGTAAACATACAAAGCATGTCAGACATAGAAAAAATCGTGTAAACTATTATGGCAGAAACACAATTCACCATTCCTGAACCGGAGGTTCCCTGCAACTATTATACCACCGATACCTTTAACAAACTTGATGTGCTTGCCAAACCTGGCTTTTCGGTTTTTCATATGAACGCAAGGAGTCTGCAAAATAAAATAGATGACATAGAAATATTTCTTACACCTTTAAACACAAAATTTGATGTGTTAATGTTCACAGAAACATGGTATTCAGCCAAGGCATCACCAATACAATTTCCAGAATATACGTGCTTGCATATTGATAGAACTAGCAAATCTGGAGGTGGCGTAGCTATCTATCACAGATATGCACTTTCAATGACTGTAATCGAGAGTTGCTCGGTAATAACTACTGATGTTGAGTGCCTTGTTGCCCAGCACCGTGACACTCTTTTTGTAGTGTTATACCGCCCCCCATCCGGAAATTTCGGAAAGTTTTGCTCCTATCTTGATTCTGTACTGACGAACCTCTTGTATAAAAACGAAAATATTGTAATAATGGGAGACATCAACATCGATCTACTTTGTAATACAACTAATCAGCAGCAATTCCACGACCTAATACAGTCCTACGGCTGTGCGAACTTGATAAGTATTCCAACAAGAGTGACGTCACGGAGTAGCACCCTTATTGATGTCTGCATTACAAATATAAACCCACTGGACGCCGTCCCTGGGGTGTTCTTGGCGGATATGAGTGACCATTTCCCTTTGTTCTGCTTCCTTTCGCGCCTTAAACCCTCCCGCAGTTTACCGCAATCAAGTAATTTTTTTCAAAAAATTGATCACCACAGTTTAGAAACTTTTTATAATCTAATATCTGAAGCAAACTGGGAAGACGTGATGTCTTGTCAAAATGTCGAAGAATCTTATGCTATTTTCCATGCAGAACTGCAAAAGTGCTATGACGCAGCATTTCCTTTACAAAAATTTAGAGTAGGACGCAAAAAATGCAGAAAACCATGGTTGTCGAATGACTTAGTAAAACGTATAAATAAAAAAAATAGGATCTTTCAAAAATTTCAGAAGACTCGTGATAACAGCATACTTAAAGATTATAAGCAGTACAGGAATGCACTGAACCGTGACATTAAGAAGGCGAAAGCGCAGTATCATATTAGTAAATTTGACAATCTTCGAAATGATCCAAAACGTACCTGGAGTGCCCTGAAATCTATTATAATGCCAAATTCTAAGTCTGCCACTATAAATGAACTGCGAATGGGGTCCGAAGTCTACAGAGGACGTGATATGGCTAATGCAATAAATGAATATTTTATAAACGTTGGTGCCCACAATGGTCAAATTACTATCGGACCTGAGACCCTCGCGCAAACGCACCTGGAGCATACAATTATGCTATATCCTGTTACTTCCACTGAAGTTGAAGCGGTAATAAGGACTTTGAAAAATAAGGGCTCCTGTGGAGATGATAATATAAAAGTTGCACCAATCAAACACGTGTCTTCCTTGATAAGTAAGCCACTAGAACACATAGCAAACCTTATGTTTGAAAGTGGTATTTTCCCAAGTCCGTTAAAAACTGCGAGAGTTACTGTAATACATAAAAGTGGCAACAAAGATGACATCAGTAACTATCGTCCGATTTCTATACTCCCAATTCTATCCAAGATTTTTGAAAATCTGATAAATAACAGAATACGAAATTTTCTAACATCTTTTTCGGCACTCTCGCCAGCACAGTACGGGTTTCAAAAAGGCAAATCAACTGAGCATGCACTGTTACACATCAAAGATAAGATTCTAAATAATTTTGAAAACAAGTTGCTTACACTTGGAGTATACTTGGATTTCCGGAAAGCGTTCGATAGTATCAATCATGACGTCTTATTACACAAATTGCCTCACTATGGCATTAGGGGAAAGGCCCTAGATTTAATAAGTAGCTTTCTGCAAAATCGCGAACAATATGTACAAATCAATGGTATTTGTTCCAACCACATGACACTTAAGTACGGGGTTCCGCAGGGTTCCATTTTAGGACCGTTGCTTTTTATTATCTACCTTAACGACATAGTCAACATCGCAAACTCTCCAAGTTTAATTATGTACGCCGATGACACCAGTCTCTTTTTTTCTGGCACTACTATTGACGTCATTGAACGCGATGCAAATAATTATTTACGAACATTAAATAGCTGGCTGGAGGCAAATAGAATGCAACTAAACACTAAGAAGACCAAATATATGCTATTCAGGGCAAAAAATAAAAAACTTTCCAGACAACCACGCTTGAAAATAAATGAATGCACTATAGAACAAATATCTGACTTTAAGTTTTTGGGTGTATGGTTTAATGACCAATTATCTTGGACTACACAAACCATGAACATCAAAAAAGAGTTATCTAGAGCTATAGGAGCAATTTATAAAACAAGAGATATCTTGCCTACCTGGCTAAAAATACAACTATATTATACTTTGTTTTATCAAAAACTGTATTATTGCTTTCTAGTATGGGGTACAACTTGCAAAACAAACTATAATGGGCTCATAAGTTTACAACAACGTATAATACGAATTGTAGCCAGCGCAAAATACGATAGCAATGCCGATGAATTACTTGAAAAACTTAATATCTTACCGCTCAACAGGCTATACCACTATAAACTTGGACAGCTAGTTCATGCAAAAGGAATAAATAGCTTTGATTTAATTCCCTCAAATCTAACGGACTATAACCTAAGGGCAAAGTCAGCTTATAAACTACCACGAACTAGAACGAATTACGGCAACCAAAAGATCAGCTTCCAAGTACCCCAGCTTTTAAACGCTCTAGGCAACAACGTATTGCTTGCCGGCACCACAGGGGCTTTTCAAAAACAGCTTCGCTCCTTCTTAGTCAAACATGAGATACGTATTATGTAAATGTATAAATGGTTTTAACTTTTGCCTGCATATGCTCTTATTGTTTTAAAGGTGAATTAGGGGCAAGGAGTTCTTTCCTGACCATTTTTTATTTGTCACCGTTTTAGATTGTCTTCTTGACTGACGACTGTAAAATATATGGTACTTTTTAATCGTGTAATGCTTTCCATACAAAAGCATTATACATATTTTTTACACTATGTACTTTATACTATGTAATTCATGCTTATACTCATTTTTACATAGTATACTTTATAGGACATTTTTTTGCTGTCTTATTTCCAGATCGTGTTTCTTCTCTCTCACTTCCTGACAATGTCTAATATCGGGCGGTGTGATTTATTGTGCTTCCTGGTGTTGTTTGTACGCATATGTAATTTTTTTTTTTGCCTTGTATGATGTCCGAGTGTTATCACGATATTGTGTTGCCTTATGTTTCTGCATGCGCGAATTGTTTTCTTTTTTGTGTATTTGCCGCTGGATTCCGCCGTCTTTACCGGCCGCTGGCACCTCGTCAGGCAACCTGTTTGCCTTTTGTGCCAGCGGACCGTTCAAGTCGAATTTGTATTTGACTTGAAAAAATAAAATGATTGATTGATTGATTGATTGAAATCTCGTTCCTAGTACGAAGGAGTCGATGTCTCCTGACGTTTCACAATGAGGTATGCTGAACCAAAATTCGGATTTCGCACAATAAAGCCGCAGAAGCGTTGAACGGGACGCTACAACCTCGAAAACATTACTCTTACATCGATATCTCAAACGGATGGCCGCATTTTTTGGAAAAGAAGGGCGCGATCAAGCTATGACGTCACGATCCTCCTGGAACAGTTAAAAATAAGGGGAAGCGGCCTTGCTTCTCTCCTCCTCGCTTCGGTTCACCTGCTTGAGGGGACGAATCGAAGAGTAGAGTGAATGAGAATCGCGACGTCACAAGTCTCGTCGGCATCGTCAGCCGTGTTCAATCGCGTACTTTTTTTTCCAAAAATACGGCCATCCGTAAGTTACGATATTTTGGGGTTTGGCAGCGTCCCGCCTACCGCTCCAGCTTTGTTTCAAAATTATGATCAACTCGTGCAGAAATGTATGAGGGGCTATAGAATAATTTACTTTTTAGTGGCGCGTTAGAATGATAAATTTTGTAGAAAAGGCATAAACGAGATATTTTACGACGTAAGGAAAGGAGAGGAAGAAATAAATGAGTTTTCACAGACAAGACACTAGCTGTGCGATGATATTTACAACACATAAAACGTGCCCCGCGATTTTGCGGAACATCGAGGTTACTCACTAGTGCCGTGTTCGAGCTTCGATCAAACTAAAGATTCATATAAAAGTAGTTTTAACTACGAGGGGCTGAGATAACATTTTGTTTCAGATACCTAAGCATGTCAAGGACTGAGAACACACACAGTTTATCGGACTTTGCTGGATATGAAACTCGGCAGGAAAGGACCGTTGCAACTGTTCCAAAGGTGAATTAACACGGTATAATAGGTAGGCAGGCACGTAGCCAGGGGGGGGGGGGGCATGGGGCCCGGGCCAGCCCCGAAATCTTCCATTTTGCTGGGACCTCCTCTCCCCCTCCATCTCATACAGCATTTTGTCATGGGCACCCCCCCCCCCCCCCCCGAAACAAAATACTGGCTACGTGCCTGTAGGTAGGTGGTCATAATGTTTTGACTGATCAATGTACGCTTCGTCGTTAAATGTATATGCCCCTATTTTTTCAACGTGATTCATTGTCTCCTTCCTTTCGAGCAGATTACTCTGTGGTGTACGATATACTCAAGCACTGCCGCAACATGACGGTATGGCTCAACGAGTTCGGGTGCTTCCAGAATTGCTCAGCTAGCTGTGAATAGAATACACTGCTCGCACATCATCCAGAAGATACGGTCTGCGGACACGATGACAGGATCATCTGCGGCCTCAAGGATGCTCAAAGCATGTTTGTTTCATGCACGTCTGCTTGTTGCACGACCAATGTGACCGTCATACAAGGAAGACAGTGTCTGCACACTGTCTCTTGCATTATGTGTTACCGCGGCTTTAGATTCTCTCGATCCTTCTATTTTAACGTGAAACGTTTTACTAGTGCCTACTGCATTTTCGTGTTATAAGTGAAGCCTCAAAAAGCGTAACCGCGAATTTCCCCGACTTTATTCTGCTGGGAAAATGACGCCACATGGCTTAGTGTCATGCCGACCTACAGGCGCAACATTGGCTTCGCACCTAGATTTAGCGGCGAAAATTGATGTCACGGGACCAATAGGTAAACCCAGTTTCCCCCGCTCAGATTGGTCAGCGTGGAAATTAACGTCACGCGACCTCGACATCAATTCGGTCTTCCCTCTAAATGTAGCGAGGAGAAATGACGTCACATGACTTTGTATCACGTGACCTATACACAAATTCAGTTTTTCTCGCAAGATTTAACGGGAAAATAGGACGTCACGTGACCACAACACCAATTCAGTTTCCCTGCTAAATTTAGAGGCGAAGATGGTGTCACACGATTTTAGTGTCACACTGACTCGTATGCACAAATCTCAGCTTCCCCGCTAAATTTAGTGGAGAAAATGACGTCACCTTGCCTAATGACGTGGGACCTGTACGTAAATTCAGTTTTCCCGCTAGATTTGGCTGGAAAATTGACGTCACGTGACCAACATACAAATTCAGTTTACCCTCTACCCGTCATTCCCCATACGCTGTGGACACAGGCCGACCCGACGGGGAAAGTCAATGGGTCAGTGAGTCAACAGGGACCTTCAGCAAACCCTTGCCGTGCTCCGCGTACCGCACTAGCGGGAGCCTTTGAAGCATGCTTTGAAGCGCGCGCCCCGCGGTCACGGTACAACCAGCACGCGCGCTTAAAAGCATGCTTCAAAGGCTCTGGTATATTTTGTTTCACCTTATGTTGTACCGCAGCGAAGGCTAGAAGCGCGAGCTCATAGCGTTGGCAGCCGCTCTTAAGTCACGAGAGCTTATGCCGCCGAGATGTGCCCCAGAGCAAGGAGCTCGCGCTTGTAGCCTTTCCTGCGGTACATCATAAGGTGAAACAGAGCATAGTGCGGTACTCGAAACATGGCAACGGTTTGCTAAAAGTGCCTAATGAGTCAATGGGATGTAGAGGAGTGGGTGGAGTCAATGGGGTGGAGACAACTGGAGGCACAGCTCGAGAAGAAATGCCTGGAGGTTACCAGCGCTATGCCAAGAACGTCACAGGTAGCAACAATATTGCGAGGCAACTTGCGATAATTTTTTTCATTTTCTTTTATTCTGGTCGAGTGGCAGCACCGCTGGAAAGCGCCAATACGACTGATCCATGCCAGAGCAACGACTGTTTCGAGCTGCTCCGGCGGTGAGCTCACCTCGGACGCCTATGGTGTTCTTGACGGTGAAAGGGACGCCCAGCAGCGGCTGGTCTCGCTCCGAGGCTGCGGCCCCTTGGGCCACTTGCCGGTCCACCTCCTCGGCCTCGGTGAGCGCCTCCTCGAACCTGGTGTCCGTGACGGCATTCAGCGCCGGGTTCACCTCCTCCAGCCGCTTCACGTACGCCCTCACCACGTCCGCGCTCTTCAGCTGGACAGACAACGATGGCTTCAAATCCTGCCAGGTCGCCGCTCAAGAGTCGCTATATTCAGCAGATGAGCGGCCAGAAACCAGAAAGCCTTTCGCGTACTCCCTGACAAGTATTCAGCGACTAAAATTGACAGCGTATCTATGCTCGAGGACTTAGCTGACCACACGAACGTCTTTTTTTTTTCATTTTAGAAATTTATAAGTTTGTAGCTTCTCGAATGCTTACAACGGTGAAGGGGATATGACGAAATAAGAATTAAAGCAATGGAGGGCAATCATAGCGGCCTCAAAGCGTCTATACTTTTATCTGATCTTCATGCTTCCACGAACCCACGTTCAGCTTAACCTCTTGCTTCCTTCGTTTTTTTTTTCTCTTCATATTTTGTTATTTTTATATTGCAGAACGAATTCCGCAGAGAGTGCTAAAGGCAAGACGACAACCGCCTAGCCAGGCCTCGGCCCTTCGTCAAATATATCCTCAACACGCAGTAAACGCAGACGTTGGAAACGTCTACACGCAGTTATCTGACGGCAAAATTAAATCAGAAAACATGCGCACGTGCATAATGCTGCTGTCCAGATGAAAAAAAAAACAAAAAAAAAACACGAAAGCACGAGTTCGGAAGAACGAAAACTGTAAAACCAAGTGGCGGTGACACGCGAAACGCGATGCACGAAAACGTAGACTCGGCTGCTCAATTGAACACGTTTCACTAGAACAAATCAAACAAATGACGGACTTGAAAGCAAAAATCCTTAAAAACAAGATGTATGAAAAACATAAAAATTGCATGGCTGGGAAGATACCTAGCTTCGAAGTTTGTGGTTGATAAGCGTTGCGAGTCCCTAGCTGCCATGTGCAGGTCTCTTGGCAATTCATTCCTCACTTTAGTTCGTGTCCATACCGTCAATAAAGCCAGTATAATTTTAGAATCGATAGTGTTCTCCAGGTGGTGGTGTGGTAATAGAACTGTGAGGGGGGGGGGGCTAAAATTATGCGCAGAAAAACACAATGTTTTTACCTCAGGCTACTCGGACCACTTCGCTCACACCAATACTTGAACTCCAGAAAAATCTGTTGCTTTATATTATTTTGATTTACGCTATCTCTTCGTCGCCGACGGCCTACGACCGACTTGGCCGTTGCCAAATCGATCGTAGCCAAATAAAAAAAGACTGCAATTCTAGTGGTATAGTAAGTTTGTTCCAATTAAAAATTTCAATGGAAAAGTGAAGGCGACAAAGGCATTTGTCGCCTTCGACTTGAAAGTGAGGTAGCATAAGAAGCGGTGGACTGGGGGGCTAGAAGGAGAGCTGTGAGGATCGCTCGCTCTGCCCATCGGGTGAGGATGGTCCTGTAATACATGGCTTGCACCGATGTCACTAGGTCAGGCGTAGTGGGGGAAAGGGCGCGTGAGAGGGTAGCTTTCGCTGCGTTAACGAGGCGCTTCTAGCCACCAGAAAGAGGGGTGGATGACGTCACGTGCAAGCAATGTACTGCGCCTCAATTGTGTAGTAGCAGTCGACAGCAGCGCAGCAATCCGCAATATGGAACTACTCTCTCACACACCCTCACCCCGCTCATTAGGAATGCAGGGTGGCGCTACTGTCAACTCACTGATGGCATTCCACACTGCAGGCTGAAACGCGGGGCCGCCCTTGCTCGAGCGATCGTCATATCTCCACTTCTAGAGTAGCATAGAAGTAATGAGAACTTTACTTTGTCTGGCTAACTTGTGTGCTTTTGGTTTTTCTATTACTATTATTTTACTATTACTCAGAGGTTCATAAACGTGTTCTTTCTTTTATATTAAAAACAATCGCTGCTGCCGCTGCGCTGATTCTCGAAGAAATGCGTGACCATTTCGCGCAGTAGTTATATATAACAAAGCATGGTGAATGCAGCTCCGCGGAGTAAACATTCCCGGAACCTCTCTTATTCTTGGTGCAACCAGATCAGTTCATTTCGAGTGCGCATGAAGGACGCGCGCGCTTCGCGCGTAAGTACGAGAGAGCCAGCACTCCTTTCCTCGATCAGCGCGTACAGTCCTCGTACTGCTGCCTTCGGAGGGCCAATCTCTGCTCGCGAACGTCGGCGGTTTCGTGCAAACGGCGTCGTCGGTCCTCTTGAGGCCTTACTTTGCCGCGCATGTTGTGCACACAGGCACGACGACACCGTGGGCTTACGGCCCGGCGATATGGTAAAAGGACTGCGCGTCAAGAACGGTATGGACGGCGTGACAGGTTGATGAACAAATCCGCATCCCGCGTGCGCCCACAGGTCTTCAAAGCCGGCGGCAGCAAGTTTCCGAGGGCGTCCAAAGCGCGGATGGATGATAGATGGATGATAGATGGATGGATGAATCCGGCTGAGCCCTTTGGATCGGATGGTAGCTTACGCCACCTAGCCATTTTGTTTTACCATTTCAGCTTAGAATATTTAAATGTGAAAACTATATTCACTCCGCACTGAAAAGAAAGTGAGGCTATAAAACCCCCTTGCCATTAGTTAATAAGAAAATACCTAGTTTTCTCTCGCTTTCTGCCACCATTTACTTAATCTTTGCTTGGTAATCTCTACTGTCTTGAAATCCACTTTTCCTTCGCTGTCTCTAAAACTCTATGACTTTATTAAATCTATGTTGTCTTCGGTAGGCATAGGGTGAAGCCCTTTACAGTAGAGTATCAAGTGCTCAGCCGTCTCGTCCTCCTCTCCACAAGCAGCGCACACTGTATCCATTTCCTGGTACTTCGCTCTGTATGTTCTGGTTCGCAAAACACCTGTCCTTGCCTCAACAACAATGAGCTTTCCCTAGAATTGTCATAAATGCTGTCTTTGACAATAACTGTTTTGTTTAATCTATAGCTTTCCAGAGCCGTCTTTGTCTGCATTCCCTCTAGCCACCGATCTCTTTCTGTGGTCTTAACTTTCTTCTTAACTGATACCTGCTCTTCCGTAACTCCACTATAGCCTAAAAACTTTCCTCTTAATTTCCTAGTGCGCTGTCTCCACTTTGTGTCTATACTCCTCATGTATAAATAGCTGAAAACCTTTCGTGCCCATTGCTCCCCATCCATTTGCCTCAACCGATCCTCAAATTCTATCTTGCTCACAGCTTCCCTGCCCTCAAATGACGCCCATCCCATGTCTCCTTGTACTCCCTGGTTTGGCGTTGTGCAGATGGCGGGCAGGGTGCGCGGATGGATTAATGGAAGGATGGATGGATGAATCCGGCTGAGCCCTTTGGATCGGGCGGTAGCTTACGCCACCTAGCCATTTTGTTTTACAATTTAAGCTTAGAATATTTAAATGTGAAAACTATATTCACTACGTACTTAAAAGAAAGTGAGACTATAAAGCCCCCTTGCCATCAGTTAATAAGAAAATACCTAGTTTTCTCCGCTTTCTGCCACCATTCACTTAATCGTTGCTTTGTAATCTCTACTGTCTTGAAGTCCACTTTTCCTTCGCTGTCTCTAAAACCCAATGACTTTATTAAATCTATGTTGTCTTCGGTAGGCATAGGGTGAAGCCCTTTACAGTAGAGTATCAAGTGCTCAGCCGTCTCGTCCTCCTCTCCACAAGCAGCGCACACTGTATCCATTTCCTGGTACTTCGCTCTGGTACTTCCTGGTACCTTCGCGCACCCGCACCCTGCCCGCCATCTGTCGGTGATTGCATAAGGTGTTTCCTAGTCAGTTTCCACAGCCAGTGCGGCTGTGGCGCCATCCCGTGGCGATGTTGCGAACTTTGGTTAGTACAAACCAGTCGGAGGCCGGCGTTTGTACCAGGACACTAATGCTAACGCATTAAAAGGTGACCGATATTTTAGGAAACGCTCTGACACATTAGAAAGGTTTAGCATAACGTACAAAAGTTTAACAAACGCCAGAGCTAAATTTAGCGCTTGCGTTAGCGCACGCTACGCAAGAGAGTTTTAGACTAGCGTTTCTCCGACGCGACGCAAAGCTCAAGCATCTCACGCTTGGAACGCAACCGAGATTCAGTAACAATTTTTATTTCACACACGAAATGCTGCAACTTAAAACAAAACAAGTTTCTTATTATTTTTTTATTTTTTTTTTAAATTTGTTTAAATATGAGAATGCGGCGCGAGCGATCGACCGGTCCGGCCGCTTGCGTCGCCTCGGCAAGAGAGGCCTATTCTTCGCACACAGTACCTTCGTCGAGAAATGTTCGCGCGTCGCAAACAGCAGGTTGCCGGCGATCGTTGCCCTACATTGATGGGTCTTCCAAACAGTTTGTGGCGCGCACCTCCCGTCAGAGGTCGGCATTTTAGGTCACCCTCACTCACCCTCACCCTCACAGCTACACTCACCTAAGCCCCTCACTCACCCTCATCCTCACAGCTACACTCACCTTCAGCCCTTCACTCACCCTCACTGAACCTCACGGCCCTCACGGCCCTCACGCACTCACCGCCCTCACGGCCCTCACGCACTCACACGCCCTCACGGCCCTCACGCTCTCATACCCTCACGCCACTCACCGCCCTCACGCCCTCACAGCCCTCACGCCCCTCACTCACTCATGGCCCTCACGCCCTCACGCACTCACCGCCCTCATGGCCCTCACGCACTCACAGCCCTCACGCCCCTCACGCACTCACCGCCCTCACGGCCCTCACGCACTCATACCCCTCACGCCTCTCACGCACTCATGGCCCTCACGCCACTCAGGCCCGCTTCAGATGGGGCAATTTCGCCCAGAAACTTGACGTCGCAACACCAGCAACACGGGCCGCCCGCGTTCACACGCAGCAACCAATTGCTGCAATTTGCCATCATCATCATGAAATTTTATTTTTCTTGCACTATTTAGACACACAATTACGCGCTATAAACGTGTTTTTATGCATTTAAATCTCGTTGAGAATACTAATGCATCTTTCTGAAACAGTTTATTTCCAAAACGATCAATTTCAAACCAGAGCCAAGTCTTTTGTTGTCATCATCACCGGCACGAGGTGTCACGTAAAAATATCGCGTCCCTGATTGGATGCAGCCGCTTCAAACGTCTTCGAATTGCTCCGAGTTGCTCGCTTGTTTCGAGCCGGACCCGATCTCAGCAATTCGTGTCGATCTAGGGAAAGCTAGGGAACAACCCGCCAGCAACACCAAAATTGCTGAGAAAGTTGCTCTCGTCTGAAGGGGCCTCACGCACTCACCGCCCTCACGCCCCTCACGCACTCATGGCCCTCACACTCCTCACGCACTCACCGCCCTCATGGCCCTCACACCCTCACGCCCTCACGCACTCATGCCACTCACCAGCCCTCACGCCCTCACGCACTCATGGCCCTCACACCCCTCACGCACTCACCGCCCTCACGGCCCTCATACCCCTCACGAACTTATGGCCTCACGCACTCATGGCCCTCACGCCACTCACCGCCCTCACGCCCCTCACGCACTTATGGCCCTCACACCCCTCACGCACTCACCGCCCTCACGGCCCTCACGGCCCTCACGGTCCTCACGGCCCTCACGGCCCTCACTCACCCTCACACTCATGAATTTTCCTGGTTCAGAAACTCACTCACCCTCACCTCACCTGTGAAGATGAGGGTGAGTGAGGCCCTCATAAGTAAGGTTTCCCGAGGTATGCCTCCCGCAGGAGTGCGATGCCGTCCTGTATTAAAAGTCGCAGTCGCGAGGATGTCGCCGACGTCTTGCTCACGACGACCACGCGCAAAGCGGCTGCAGCCGCGGTCCTGGGCGCCGTTATTTTCTAACTATGCTCGTCTTGGATTTAGCAAACTTCTCGCACATCACGAATCCTCTTGGAGGAACGCAAACTCTTTGCGTTGACTAACGTTGGCGTTTGGGTTAGTTGGTAGTTTATTGTTCAAAATTAAAGACAGGGCAAAAAGACACGTGTATTTGCTCTACTTTAGAACGCAGCTCTTATGCGCCCGTTTCTTGCATGAACGGCGTCGCCGTCGCCGTCGGCGTAACCGCGCGGTGCATTATGAGAAACGTCCCATAAGGCACTGCGCGGGACCCTTGTGACGTCACGAGGGTCCCGCGCGGAGCATTATGGACATTTCCCATGGTGCAACGCGCGGGGAAGAGGAGGAGGAGGACGAGAGGAGAGAGAAGAAGGAAAGGGGAAGAGGGGAGGGAGGAGGGGAGGGGGAGAGAAAGGAGGGAGGAGCGAAGGATGAGGGGAGGAGGAGTGAAGAAGGAGGAGGAGGAGGAGGGAGGAGGAGTAGCACGGAGGATGAGGAGGAGGAGGGAGGGAGCGAGGAGGGGCTACCCTCCCCTCAGTACCCTTTCCTCCTCCTCCTCAAGAGCTGCGCTCCAATTCGGCGTTACAGGGTGTTGTAAACGTCTTTCATTTTTTTTTTAATTTCTAAATTTTTGTGTACGCACGCAATTTCCGAAAACAAAGCGTTCGCCAAAAAATCGCTCACAAAGCACAAAACGCGGTTAGCGTTCAGCGCACGCGCAGTGGCGAAAATACTAGTCTTTGCGTAGGTAAAGCCTTTGCGTACGTAAAGATTTTGCGTACGATATTCTAAAACTCTCTTAACAACTCTAAATTCGGTACAGAATATTTTCCAACTAAATTTCCAACTAAGCAATTCTGAAATTGTTTCTATCTGAGTGGCATATGTCTTTTAGTTATCCTTCTAAGTATAATGATTGGAGTGGTGTGCTGGTGTATATTTGATTTCTTGGATCTAGTGTATTTTTATTTTATGCTGTTTTTCCGCCAAGGTGTGTATGGGAACTAGGGCCTCGTCAAGCTGCAGTGGCAGCTTTTTGCCCTCTTTCCACCTTTTTTCGTTTTGTAATGAAAAAAGGAAATAAAAGATTATTATTATTAATTATCAATCTCGATACATCCCGAACAAAGAAGGCACTCTAAAAAAAGCTCGTGCGTCTACTTTCCCGCACAACACTCGGAGATCAATCACAGCAACTTGCAGAGGCAGCTCTGCGAATGACGGTGCCGAAACATATGTTTAGACCAAAAAACGCAGCCTGAGTTGCAACATTAAGCAATGCAAGCGTGACGTTTTTTCATTGCTTACTGTCACAACTCAGACTGCGTCTTTTGGTCCAGAGTTCAGACATATGTTTCGGCATCATCATTCGCTGAACTGCCTCCGTAAGTTGCGGGGATGGACTTTCCAAGTGTTTTGCGGGAAAGTAAACGCACGGGCCTTTCCTAGAGTGGGGATTATCTTCTAAGCAACAACCTTCCTGAAATGCTGCTCGATTTCAATAATTAGCGCGCTAAACAACCGTGAAAACAACAATTAGGTACACAGAGTCAACGCGGTACATCAAAATCGATCAAGTAGTTTTGAGAGAGCAACAGTGGGCGGAAATAGGATGCCAGTTTTGACAAACTATCCGGCGTTACTTGCTGTTAGCCATCCCAGAATGAATGTGGAGGGGATGGAATTACTCGATCCGTGAATCAGGCTTTCAAAAGCAAGTATCGAGCCACAGACACGTTCACGCTGCTTGGGAAAAGTCGAATGGGGACTGTCCTGCAGTGCTGATAACTGGTCAGGGAATCAGCAACTCAGATTCGTCCGGGAACTTCACCTAAAGAGATAAATCTTCGACCAGAAGGGCAATAGGACGATAAGGGCAAAGACACGTTGCCTATCTGAGGTCGGCCGTCCTTGACTAGCGCCAACAAAAAGAGTTGCTTCGCATTCCAACGATAGACGTCTCAGATAATACGTGTATTGTCAATGAGCGATGTATGGCCTGCATCTGTGGTGTGCACACCAACTGTGACGTCTAAAAAACATCTCCGACTTTTTTCTTACACCGCCCATGCATCGACGGAGTCGCTACAAAACATGTCACAGAAGCCGATGGGTAACGCTACGGGCTGTCGCAATCTGATTGAAGAAGAGCCGGTAGAAAGAAGAGCTGATGCAAGCGTCGTCGCCGCGACCCAACCCATGACTCCTGGAGTTTCCGTCCCCTAGTCCGGCCGCATCATTATGAAGCATTACGCCATTGTGATGTGGCTAAAATCCGTCGGAGACCCGTTCCTGAAGGCACCACCAGGAGCTAAACCTCACACTTCCTAGAAAGCACAATGGGGCCTCGGTGGCCTTCAGGGCCGCCGCTCTTCGTGACCTGCGACGGCCCATCCGCCATCTTCGAGACTTCCTTCTTCAAGCGAGTCGAGGAAGAGTGCGTTCGTTACCTTGCCGGCGCGCATCCTGGAGGCGACCACCGTGGCGGGCTCCAGGAGCAGCGGGTCCCTGACCTCCGGAAGCTTGGCTTTGGGCGTCCTCCAGAACCAGAGCGTGAACAGCAAGTCCGCCAAGCGGATGAACAAGAAGACGGCCAGTTCGCGGACGAGGACCAACAGCTCGGTCTTTGGCGAGCACAGGATCATGGCGATTCGATTTGTCGGCCTTTCGAAGAACCAGCGGTGCTCGCGACAGGCTCGAAAGGCTTTTCTTCCTCGAAGGCCACCACCACCTGGGAGACATGGAACCAGTCCTTGACACGCGTTTATTGTCATCACTAAGCGCGACAACCCCACGAAACGAGTACAAACTTGGTTTTGTTTTTCTTCTTTTTTATGCGAAGATTGTTTTTTCACACTTACAGTCGGTTTTGCTATTACCTAACCTTACTGAGAACGGTGGTAGTAACAATGGTAATGCGCAACCGCTGTGCCACAAAACCAAACATCGTTCTTTTTTTTTTACATACATTCCTTTAATTATGTGACACCCTGATGATTTTCGATTCAAAAAGTTAAAAGGCGTGAACAAAACAGGACGAAAAAGACACACGTACGACACGGACAGGCGCCTTTAACCTTTTAATGTTCGTTTGTTCAACGTCGTCTGTTCGCGCCTTTTAACCTTTTAATCGAAAATGAACCAACTAGCCCCAACCAAAGTTTTATTGAGGATTTTCTCTGCATAGGGGGTTCGTGTAAAACTCAGTGAATCATAAATAGAAAAATAAAATGTGTTTATTATATTCTCACTTACAATAGTACCAATACAACCAGCTGCATTATTAACCTAAGAGCTAAGCATATTGTTGCTCAAGTAATACAGCATGTACACTTGCATGCAGCGTCGAATCACTATGCGGCGTATAGAGACGATTGACCCACACTCACGCATGCAGTTCTTCGACACACCTTAATTGAGTGCGTAGCGGTGAGTACAGTCAATAGGGAGTTTTAATAGATCGTTTTCAAAGACCCGCTACCGCCATAGCGGCGCGAGCTTCCAATCGTGCGTCGAAGTGCGCAGCGCGAGCTCCCGCTACAAATAGCGTGTCCTGAAAACACGATATACTAAAACGATCTGGTAAAAGCACGTAGCAACCTCGAGTGTGCGATGGAGCTCGCCGTGCTTGAGTGTTACAGGAAGGCAGTCGTTTTGTGTTTGTCACATATTCTTACGTGCTCCTCTCTCTAGTCCCCGCTATTGGAGGAACTTCACATGCCAGCTGCAATCGCGCTCACGCCGCACGTGGCCGGCGTACACACTCGCATACAGCGTTTTCGTAAGCAGTCGCAGCCACACTGCTTACACATCAAACAAACATCACGGCGTTCGGTGGAGACATGACGACGTAATTATATGCGAACACGCCTCGAGGATGTTCGAAGTATATTTGCTTCAAACATATCATATGTATGCATAAGGGAGGAAGTGGCCGAGTGGGCTAACGTGTCTCGGCTCGGAGCGTGGAGCGAAAGCTTGCGCTGGGAACCTCCTGGGTTCCGATTCCCCACCGCCCCCGCCCGTTTCGATCTGGATGAGTTTCGTACCGGCACGCGTTCGTGTCATCACTACTGCGTGATGCACGTTAAAAACCCCAGGTTAGCGGTTGTACTGCACCAATGTGCGAAGACTGTCAAACAAGGAAGAAACATGCCTTACCGTCTTTTGTATGATGTAGTAGCGGTGCGTGATCGTGTGGGCAGAAACAACGTGTCAACGAGTCAAAGCTGACCAACCTGGCTATTCGGTGGAAGGGCGATGTTTCCGGATCCTTGGGTCGCACGGTGCTGGACGGCAAAACAGCGGCCCGCGTCCAATTCGTGGTAGCGTTCTATGCGGACGTTCCCAGAGCGTAGTCCTACGGACCTCGCATTCTGACAAAGGGGGCGCGAGATCGCGCGCAGCGGGGAGTCGTGTACGGCGACGTCTCGACGAAGGAAAAAGGCGCGGAGGCTTTGTATTCCGGGCGGTGGCCTTGTCGCCTAATCGCGACTGGCCCTCCCCCTCCTGCGGAGTCTCCCTCTCGCACTAGACCGGCTCGTCTCGGCGCGAGATGGAGCTGCGGAGGAGGAAGATAGGCAGGCCCGAGCAACGGCCGACCCGATCAGCTGACCGTGAAACGCGCGCGCTTTCTCCGGGCAGAAGGGAAGGCCGAGAGCGCCGCGGCAACCCGCGTCACCGCCCAGCTGTGAGTCGTTCTGGCCCAGCCCTCACGGTCGTAACGAGGACACTTCGCGTTTACAGGTTGGTGACGAGCGGCGAATATTAGCCCTCTGTTTTGGTGTGTTAGAGCTCGAGGGTTCGGAGCACGGGTTGCCATTGGCGCCAGGAACCTGGCTTAAACGAACGGCCCAGGCTCTTTAACCCCGTACTAGCCACGGTCGCGTAATCGCTAATGCCTAATTAAGATGGGGGAAAAGAAAGAAGAAAGACGCGGGTCAGATGACGTACTGCACTACCTACCTTCAGTTAGTGCCTGCCCCCTAAGAGGAAATCCTGGCTACGGGGCTGATACAGATAACTTGTTATGCCATTTCGTCTCAATTATTGCATGACCCAATGATTGAGGTTAATAAAAAAATTGTTTCTAATAGCTGGCATTCTTAAAGGTAAAAAAGTTGTTATTGTTGCTGTTTGTAATAAAATTGTATTAGTGCGACGTCAAATTTACTGGAAATTTCTTCAATTCTTCCTGTGACGTCATGGGAAGAGCACTTTATCATTGCTCGTTTATGTGCTGTTAGCACGGATTGCCCCGTACCTCGTCCGAAAACGGGGTCACGCCGCTTCTCCTGGACGTGCAGTCTTCTGTCATGCCTCAACGGGCAACTGTAGTCTCCCAGCTGTAGATGAGCAATTTAGCCAGTGCGGTACAGCCGCTACCTTGGGGTCTTTAAGATGCATCACGCAGTAGGGATACACGGTCGCACGTCGGTACGATGCTCATCTAGATCGAAACGGGCAGGGGCGGGAGTTGAACCCACGATTCCTGGGTTACGCAGAGCAAGCTTTTGCTCCACCTGCTCCGAGCTGGTTGCGCAATTACAACAAAACAAGATGTAAAAAAAAAAAAATTACCGTTTTTTTTTTTTTGCGCAATGTAAATTTATGC
This sequence comes from Ixodes ricinus, assembly GCA_037355805.1. NCBI lineage: Eukaryota > Metazoa > Arthropoda > Arachnida > Ixodida > Ixodidae > Ixodes > Ixodes ricinus. The sequence continues at coordinate 1,350 of JAZHYW010010174.1, read as the reverse complement.
ATCAGAGAACGATCATTCTTCGCCCAAATGTAGCGCTAGACGACCGAACCAGATGTTAAAGTTTCAGCACTAACCGTTATCTTCTTCAAAGGTTATTAGTGATTTTCTGAAATTTTCGATCGGAAAATGGGGGGGGGGTTCATTTTTGCCCGTGTATTATAAGAGGTTCATCGGCCGCCGTTTTCCTATTAGAAACTTAAGGAAAATCGCGTAATAACTTTTGCATAAGATAACAAGTGGTGCTGAAACTTTGGCATCTGGTTTGCACCTCTAGTGCTACATTTGGGCGGAAAATAAGCTTTCAGTATTGCATAGTTTGTATTTCCTGTAAAAAAAAAAAAAAAGACCACGTAATTTTTTTGTTTATTTTGTTTGGGGGCATTGGAAAAAAAAAGGGGGGGGGGGGGGTTACACCCTGTATATGGCTGTATATCACCGGTCATGGTTAAAATAACAATCTTGCAAATGGCAATTAATTCCCGCAATAAAACGAAAGAGTTCCAAACACGTGTTTTACGCAGGAAAGTCGCATTCAGGATGGAGTCACTCGTTTCGACAATGAACGATACAAAATAACGATTGTCCGCGCTCAGGGCTGACCCTCTCCCAATCATACGTGAATGCCCCGCTTCCTAAAGCCGCGATCATAATACATAATACAAAATAAACTGCTCTCTGAGACGTCTTTTTTTCTTTTAGGACGCTCCTTCACATCAGTCGTACCAATAAAAAAAAACATCTGCCTGCAGACATATTTGAAGAAGCAAACATGCTTGGAACCAGTGCCGGGTAAAGTGCATCTAAAAAGTACTTCTAGTAAAGTACTACAAAGTATATGAGAGCAGAGAGGCTATCTACTTCTACGGAAAGTATAGTACACCGGGAGCAATGCACTTGAAGTAAAGTACTATAAATGCAATGCACTTTCAATGTAAAGTATACAAGTACTTGTTAACACAACATTTTAAAATTCCCATTCATTACACTATAGTTTTTTGCTTGTTTTTTTAAACTGGTACGCATTGCTGCAGGTGCAGTCGGGGGTGCATCAGTTATTTCAGGGAATGGTTGCAAATAAGCTGGAGAAACTCAAGTGGCCACCAAGTAGTTCTTTTACTCTTGCTGACGAACAAGTTAACACAATCAACGTATCTAGCGAATTTGCGAGAACTGACTGTTTTTGTTTTGTTTTTGGTTTCCCGTTCTGCAGTCTAAGCTGCCGGTGCAGGAGTTCAACTTTTCTCTCAAAGTCAGTGGTCTTCCCTACAAATGCAAAATGGTTTGTGTCCATTTTGTATCCACTTGTAATTAGCCCATTGATTACGAGGGCTATTTTCTTTTTCAACTTCC
>JAZHYW010010173.1:0-18016 GCA_037355805.1 Ixodes ricinus | reverse complement strand
CCTAGTCTCTCGCTTTTTGTTCGGGACGCATACCTGATAGAGGGGGCAACGTGGCTGGGTGCGAGGCTAAACGAAAAAGGTGAATATTAATAGCAGAAAAAGTTTAAAAAAAACCGGGAGTCGTCAGAATTCAAATAATGACACCTACTTAATATAACATATAAAAACAATTTCCTTAAACGTTTCACCTGCCATCTGAGAGTCATCTTCAGTAAATACAGCTGTACTTACTGAAAAGGCCTCCCGTACAAAAGACAAAACGTTTATTGAATTTGTTTTAAATGTTATGTTAAGTATGTGTCTTTATTTACATGATATTATTGCCTGCCTTCAAACATACACACGTAACATAACTAAAAAGCATTCGCACAAAAATAACTAAAATATACAAGTAAATTGGTCAAATGATGTCGATGTTTACACAGGCATAGATGTGAAATTTACCCCTACTGATATTTTTTCAGTCAAGACAAAATTTCAAATACGTTTAAGGTAAATGGAACCCTATTTATTCATTACCAATAGAATAAATAAAAAAAAAGAAATGTTATGTGTTAACCGTTATAGTAAGTTAAGAGAATGATGACGAAAACTGTGTCAACATTCTCAAACTTTTTATCCTCTTCGATCAATTTAAGATGTACTCTGCGTATTGAACAGTATAAGTAACAAAAGTCACCCCACAAATAAAGCTGATAGACTTAGCGTAATAAACATAAATATTATTAAAGATTACCCAATAGTATAGATGGCAGAGGCGCTCAGAGTATTACTCAAAGATAAGCTCTTTACAATTAGAAAGGCCGGATTTTGCAACCAGCCTCTGCTGCGTCGCGCTGTCATCGCGCGACGCAGCAGAGGCTGGTTGCACTATCTCTCCACGGGGCGCGGTGCCGCCGGGGTCGAGATGCGCTTTGATAACAAACCGAAACTTAAAAGTCCGTCGAATTTGCGCGGTTTTTCAGAAAGCCGTAAAATGCTTCGCGTGCCTTCTATCGTTTTGCAATTTGTTGATATAGTGTTTTTCAACGATGCTGAGCAATTTTCTAATTGAAACAATTCCCTTCAACACAATATTAAAAAAGTTAATTGCGCAAAAATAATTAACAACTGAATTATCCCGGACTTTAATAATTTTCCTAAACGGGCCCCTGGCCCAGGACTAAAACGACGCAAGCCTTTTTTTCGTTGCGATGAGTAGTTTTCGCAGGAGCGATTTGGCCCGAGTTCTCGAAACACCCTGTATATAATGGGTGATTTCATCTCAACTCATTTTGGGTAGTATTTTTCATTTTTTCGGAAAAAATATATGTTTTGGAGCAATTCCGATAATAAAAGAAGACGCAAACGGCAAGTTCGTTGGATTTTTTGTTCGTAAGTTATGGACTGTTTAAGCGGCCAAGGTGGAACCTCGTTTTTCCAGCTTGTCGGAGGTGCCATATTTCACTTCATCCCTTTTTCCTTACTTTTTATGCTACATCAATATAACCTTTTGGGAACACTCTCGACATATGCTCTTTTATGCTAGTAATGCGTTCTAGATCATAACATTTTTAATGTTTGTTTTTTATTCGTCAAACCGCCTCTCTGCGACGATATTTCACGAAGTTCAGCAAGCTGTGCTGTCTGACCTAATCAATACATTTTTATGATCTTTATATCACCGTAAAGCTCCAATTAAGTTCTTTCTTTTGAGTATAAATTAAATATTTTGCGATAAGTATATAAAGAGCTACATGTGCCTGAAGAACGAATATTTCGAAAAACTAGCAAGTTTGGAGTCGAAATTCTAAACAATTCCACTTTTTATTTCTTTTATTTTTTATTCACAGTTAGTAAATATAGTAGTCTCTCCGAAACTACCAACAGAAATGGTAATATATTGTTTGTAAGGCCGCTATTAAGACTTGAATCTCGTGCTATGAGCGTTTTGAACGGGACTTCGCACAGGCGCTCTGCAGAGCAGAATTCTGGCCTATGTAAGGTTTCTATTTATTGTTAGCAGTTACCTCGATATCCAACCATAAAAATTAATAAGATTTGGAGTAGTGTACTTAACGAAAAGTTACTTCGAAGTCCGTATCCACAAGTGCGGCCACAGCGCTTCCTTCCTTCCAATACGGGGAATGCAGATCATTAGAGAATTCCTCTAGGGCTTTTGCTTTCGGCTTTGAGTTGGAAATACCGAACTTGATATGTAATTGACATATTTTCTTATGTCAAACAGATATGCAGTGCATGTACATATGTACGATTTCGTATCTGACGCTTCGGAAGTACGTTTATTTTGTGCGCGTACGAACTCTTTCCTAAAATAACAAGCATTTCGTAGCGTGTAAGGCTTCAAACGTGCTAGTCTTGTGTTTAGGTTTCATTTCTATTTTCAGTGATTCATGCCGGGTTACTCGACTTTTTCCTCCTGACTTAACTTTGTCTGGGAGTCTAGATGTTACGTATGTTCTCCGTCAATACATAGGGCGAAGCTCACACATTTTGCAAATCACGCCAGTGCCACGTAAATAAATATTGTTAGGATAAATATTGTTGCTTCACTGGCTTTTATGCTCAGATATTGAGGTAAGTACAAACATTAGATAGAAAACCTTACATAGGTCAAAATTCTGCTCAGCTGAGCGTCTATGCGAAGTCCCGTTCAGAACTCTCACAGCACGAGATTCGAGTCCTTATAGCGGCCATACAAACAATACATTACAATTTCTGTTGGTAGATCCTGGCAGTCTACTATATTACCTAACTGTAAATAAAAAATGAGAGAAATAAAGGTGGGACGTTTTAGAAAATAGACTTCAAACTTGCAAGGTTTTCTAAAAAAGACTTGCAAGTTTGAAGTCGAATTTCTAAAAACCCTCCTTTTATTTATTTCATTTTTGTTTACAGTTAGGTAAAAATGTCACGAATGGACAGGCGAGGAAACAAAAGAATAACTGGAAAACTGAAACGTTTAATGGGGGCGAACTTGTGCCCAAAAAATAAAAAGGAAACAGTAGATAACCGCAGAGCGTCGCGGGCGTCGAAATCGGCGAAAGAGCAGAATCGAACGCTGGGGCGAAACTGGAGTCCGGATGGTTACGCGGAGCCCCTTTTGTGCACGCGTGGGCTTCTGGAACATTCGGCCTGGAACATTCGGCGTCCAGAACATTCTAACCTAGAACGAGCAACACGGTTCTCGAAATTACCGGAAATCTAAATTGGAAGAATAAATAAAAGACGCGGCGCTCCCAGGGATCGAATTCTGAGCTTTCTGCGTGGAAGGCACGTGCGATAACCGTTAGGCCACGAACGCGCTGCCTACTTAGTCAGCTGCGCTCGCGGCAATATAGTGATCTGTCAGGACCTATCAACAGAAATTGCAATATATTGTTTGTATGGCCGATATCAGGACTCGAATCTTGTGCTGTGAGAGTTTTGAACGGGACTTCGCATAAACGCTCAGCTGAGCAGAATATTGACCTATGTAAGGTTTTCTATTTAATGTTAGTACTTACCTCAATATATGAGGCTAAAAGCCAGTGAAGCAACAATATTTATCCTAACAATACTTATTTACTTGGCATTGGCGTGATTCGCAAGGTGCGCCAGCTTCGCCCTATGTATTGACGGAGAAGATACGTAACATCTAGACTCCCAGACAAACTTAAGTCAAGAGGAAAAAGTAAAAGTAACCCGGCAGGAATCACTGAAAATAGAAATGAAACCTAAACACATGACTAACACATTTGAAGCCTTACACGCTACGAAATGCTTGTTATTTTACGAAAGAGTTCGTACGCGGAAAAAATAAATCGTAATTCCTACGCGTCAGATACTAAATCGTACATATGTATATGCACTGCATATCTGTTTGACATAAGAAAATTTGACAATTACATGTCAAGTTCGGTATTTCAAAATCAACGCCGAAAGAAAAAGGCCTCAGGCAAATCCTCCAACGATCTGCATTCCCCGTATTGGGAGGAAGTAAGCGCTGGGCCCGCACTTGTGGATACGGACTTCGAAGTACATTTTTTTTAGTACACTACTTCAAATTTTATTAATGTTTATGGTTGGATATTGAGGTGACTGCTAACAATAAATAGAAAACCTTACATAGGCCAAAATTATGCTCAGCAGAACGCCTTTGTCAAGTCCCGTTCGAAACACTCATAGCACGAGATTCGAGTCTTAATAGCGGCCATTCAAACATTATATTACAAGTTCTGTTGGTATTTCTTGATAGACTACTATATTACCTAGCGCCGAATAAAAAAAAATAAAAGGTGTTTTTGTTTAGAAAATTGACTCCGAACTTGCTAGTTTTTCGAAATATTCGTTTTTCATTCACATGTCGTGCATTATAAATTTGGCGTAAAAAGTTCAAACTACACTCAAAAAGCAAGAGCTTAATTGCAGCTTTACAGTAATATAAAGATCATAAAATATGTTTATTAGGTCACTGAGCACAGCTTGCTGAACTTCGTCAAATATCGTCGCAGTGAGGCGGTTTGACAAATAAAAAAAAATTCATTAAGAATTCATTCATTCATTCATTTGTTTATTTTCTGTGCTCATGAACAGCTTGACGCCTTGGTAATGATGCACAACAAAATGTTCACAGGTTAGTTACAAAAGTCTTAAAAGCTACGAAATTTGGGTTAAAAACATCAATATCTGCTCCCCTGAGGGTATTGTAGAAGTGTTGAATGCGGGTCATGGGACTGGTTTGGATGATGTGATTAACATGAAAAGTCGGAGAAACCCGCAAAACTCGACTCGGAACGTGAATATTAATAGCAGATGTGAGATCTGGGCAATCAATTAATCCATGAATACATTTATACAGGAAAACAAGATCGCGCTCACGCCGTCTGGAACTCAAAGTAGGGCATTTGCATCGTTCCAAGAGTCTCGCATAAGAATAATAAACAGTACGGCCAATGTAACGATCGTAAACAATTCGAAAAAAAACGCTTTTGAACATTTTCAATCATCTCTTGGCTCGTAGAACTAATACAATTCCAGACTAGAGAGGAAAACTCCAACTTGGTCCGGATTAACGAGAAATATAAGCGTAGAATACAGGTTGATGTGGAGAACTCACGCGTGATTCTAGAAATTACTCCCAGCTTACGCAAAGAGCCATTTATAAGGTTGTTAACATGTACAGTAAAGTATAACGAAGAGTCTATGTATACACCAAGATCACGCGTGCACTCGACTCTTCGCAGAAGATCATTGCCAATCTGGTAACAAAAGGTAATTTTTTCTACCTTTCTAGACAAAGACATAATAACGGTTTTAGAAGGATTGAGCGTTAGCATGTTCAGACGACACCAATTGCACACACGCCTAACATCCTCCATAAGTTTTTCACAGTCTTCCAAAGATATGATCTGCCTAAACAACTTGACATCATCTGCATATTGCAAGACAACCGAATTGCGAACAATTGAGCTCAAATCATTAATAAAAACATTGAAAAAGATCGGCCCAAGTATGGAGCCTTGCGGCACACCCGAAGAAGAAACATAAGGCCGGGAGTGATGTCCAAGAACACGAACAAAATTGTGTCTATTAGACAAATAATCTAGAAACAGGGAACAAAGGGAGGTACTCACGCCGTAGGATTCTAGTTTGTGTGCAAGGAGCGAATGGTCTACTAGGTCAAAAGCCTTAGAGAGATCAAAATACACAACGTCTACCTGTCCACGTTGACACACAGTAGGCGAAACAAAATTTAAAAAAGACACCAGATTTGTCTCAACAGACCTTCCACGCATGAAGCCGTGTTGTGAAGGGCTTATCTTATGCTTAAAAAAGTTTGAAATGCGCTCAAATAAAACAATTTCATAGACCTTAGCAAAGGGAGATAGCAACGACACAGGTCTGTAATTTTTTACGTCATCCGTTCTGCCATTCTTATGTACTGGCACAGTAATAGAGTACTTCCACAGGGAAGGAAATGTAAGGCTCTGCAACGACAAGTTAAATATATGCGTTAAGACGGGCGCAAAAATAGAGGAGCATCCTTTAACAATAAAGCTTGGAATGCCGTCAAATGCAACTGATAACTTTGGCTTCAGTTTCCTGATAGCAAGTTCAATATCAGTAATTTCAAAAGATAGAATTGACAGGTGATCACTGGCATTATCACTGACGCCATGCACAGGCAGTCCAGTTTGGCCGCAAGAATAAACAGAAGAAAAATAACTCGCGAATGCATTTGACACATCTTCGGGCTCAGACAGCATATTACCTGACGAGTCAGCTATGTTTATTGATGACGAAGTTGTAGTTGTGCGATCCTTTACATATCGCCAGAAAAGCATTGGGTCACGATTTAAGCTGCGCTCTACTGACTCACGGTGTAATATTTTATCGCGCTTCAACAATGTCTTAGCTAGCGCACGTGACTCAGAAAATTTTAGGTACCAAAAAGCGGAATTTGCAAACTTATATTTCCTATGATAATGCAATTTTTTTCTTAGAACTGATCTAAGCTCCTTTGAGTACCAGTGCGGATAACGACTTGTGTAAGGACGCTTTTTGGGAACGAACCTTTCAAGTGCATCTACGATATAGTTTGTGAACACTTCAACCGCACGATTTACATCGGTCATACTATATATGGAAGCCCAATCTGCATTATCTAAATGTTGATAAAGGCCAAAGTAATCGCCTCTTGAGAAAGCAAGCGACTCACGGTTTTTGTGCTTTACTTTGCCCACAGAAATTATAAAGGAAACAGAGAAAGGAACGTGCCAAACATCCGGTAAAACAAGCGGATCGGAAACAGACATCAGGCTGTCGATAGGAAAGTTGGTCAAGGCCAGATCGAGCACATGTCCTGCTGAGTTATGAAGACCGTTCATTTGGGTAAATCCGAGAAGGTTAACAAATGAAAAAAGGGCATTCGCTTTAAATGATGCACTATGAGCAGACAGTGAAGGATGTACCAAATTCCAGTTAATTTCAGGAATATTGAAATCACCAAGTATGAGTATACGATGTTGATCCACATCCAATTTATCCCCTAGCATATCTAATTGGTCAGAAAACTTAGATCCGTCGACATTTGGAGGAAAATAAAAAGTGCCTATAAGTAAGCTATTGTTATCACGAAGAGGTATTTCAATCCAAACGGACTCGCACTCGAATTCGAGATCGAACCGGCGAATAGCCCGTAAATGTTTCTTAACTGCTATTAGTACTCCACCACCGAATTTAACGGAAAGTTTTTCGTAATCTCGATCCCGACGAAACACTGTGTATTCGGGAGGGAAATAGTCCAGGGATGCAAAAGAGCTATTTAACCAAGTTTCACTTAAAGAAATAATATCGTAATCAGCTAGAACAACGTTATTGAAAAAAATAGGAGCCTTCGTACGCAGGCCGCGGACGTTTTGATAAAACACTGAACAATTCATTTGACAAGCTAGTTGGGCGTTGCTGTGTCACGAACATCATTGCGCCCTGCAACATCGAAAAATGGCCTAAAAAGGGAGCCCATTGGCCAAACGTCTGCATTGTTCACTCTGTCGAAGTCATCCTCGTTCACAGCAATGCGAAATGACGAGTAGCTTTCGTGTCTAGTTTTTAACTGGGTACATGTAAAAGATTTTCCTTCCAAAACTGCCGTAAGCACCTCCCCAACATCACTACACGTAGTGTCAGGATTGAGACGCGAAACAAAAAGCGCCTTGAGCCTTGGTGCTCTAGGGGCTGATGATAGCTTACTGCTTGCGCAGGAACCTGAGGATGGCTTGACTCGTTTTTTCCGTTGGATGAGCGTGAAGCCATCGGCATCTGTAGACGCCTTCGGCACGGTCACCGCGGGCGGCAGTACGGAGGACCCAGCAGCCACAGCAGATGTAGATGTATTACGCAGATGGGCGGAAGTAAAACTGCTTCCGCACGCCTCCAGAGTGGTTGATGCAACGAAACGGCCTGGTGAATCTTTCCCAAGAACCTCCGCGAAGCTTGCGGGCTCAGGACCGGGTCGCAGAGACGGCGTTGTAGTCGGCCGTGGCTCAACGTTTTGGGCAGTAAAACGACGTAGCATTTCCGTGTTCCTTGACAGATGCAGAAGCAGAGACGCATTTTCCGCCTTGACCGAGCCAACTTCTTTGACGAGAGAATCAACCTTGTCATGCAGTGCCACCAACAAGTCTTTCAGACAGACACACGCGCTGCAGTTTCCCACAACGGTGCTCACCGATGCCACGTCACAATCATCAGGAGGGCGTTGTTCCGTGATAGCACTAACTTCATCGGAGCCATTGCGCCTCGTGCAGGATTTACACTTGTAAGTGCTGACACCACTCTGCATGAAGTAATCGTAGTCATCTCCCACAACGTCGATGCACTTACAGTGAAAGCGGGTACCGCAAGGCCCCGAACATCGCAGGAATTGCATCCGGCCGATGAACGCTTCGGAGCACACCGAGCACACGTCTTTTGAGTAGGACATTTTTTTACCCAGACCCTAAATTAGCATGAAACAACCTATGTCTAGAGTGATCCCAAAAAGTTATGTTGACTTAGAGTAAAAAGTAGGGATAAGAAATGGATTTAAATATGGCACCTCCTGAGAAAGCATCAGTTTCCACCTTGGCTTCAACGGTCCATAACTTGAGAACAAAAGATCCGACGAAATTGCCGTTTGCGTCTTATTTTAATATAGGAAATGCCTCAAAACATATATTTTTTTGTCAAAATTAAAAAATTCGACCCAAAATCCGTGCCTGAGTTGAGATTAAATCACCCAGATATTTACATGTATATATAAATATATATATATATATATATATTTTCAAGAAAAGATGTTTCTTTTTTCTTCTGATTTAGATTGTGTTTACGATGTCATTTCGAATCAAACCTTGTTAGGTGTTTTTTTTTAATAAAACAGACAATTAAGTGGACTCCTTATCTATTCTGTTTCAATAGCACTTGTGAAAAGTTTATTTTGCAATGATGCATCAGCAGATTAAGACCAGTATGTTGCAATTGTGCTTAAAAATAATAGGGCTACTTAATTTTTGCTCCTATTACGGCATCGTCAGTGATTGCACCACACCTATATAATATATATATATATATATATATATATATATATATATATATATATATATATATATATATATATATATAAAGAAATAGCAGCATCCAGACATTTGTAGAATTGATTGTACATTCGAAAAGTACTTCGCAGGAATTAAACCATGCCCTGCACCCGAAGAAGTTCAGAGCATCTACTTTTCCGTAAAACACTTGGTAGACCCAGTGACTGCAGTTACTGAAAAATGCTCGGCGAACGACGATGCTAAAAATATTAGACATAAAATAAACAGTCGCGGTGTGGCACCGAGCATGGCCTTTGCACAGTGCCACTAGACTGACTGCTTATTTTTTTTTCACCTACACATATTTTTAGTTTCCTCTATTCGCCAAGATGTATCGTATATATTGCGGCAATTGGCTCTATCAATTGCTTTGCCGGAAAGTAGAAGCTCCAGATTTCTTCAAAATTTTGACCACCAAAAGGGGTAGCAGAAAAAAAAAGAGCCATGCCGTGAATTCTTGGCGTCTCATTTGGATCTCCTAAAACCAATTCGAAGCCAAATGATCGCACCAAAACGTTCAATTTTATAGCCACAATTTACATCTTCGATTTATACAAAAAAGCATATGCGCCCATACATAAGGCTATTGGCAGTTGTAGCGGCTAAATTCACAGCGGTCTTTTCGTTCTGGCGCGCATTTTCTCAATCAAAGCAACTTCAGCTCCGTAGAGAATTCTAATCACAGCCTCCATGCTAGAGAGAGTGATCAAACTCTGTAATTGGAACTCGTGCAGACTTATCGTCCTTTCACGAGAAAATTGTACACCATAGATCATTGAAGGTTACATATACCGAAACTCTAGCAAGCACAATAAGGTATTTTTGGGAACATAAGTGGCTTCCTTTTTTGTAAACGAAATGTCTTATTGCCGGCGTTGAGTGAGTCTGGTTCATTCGTTTGTTTGATATATATATAATTGGACGGCGATCTCCGAGGAGGAAATAATCAAAAATGTAATGTTGATTGAAGGGTACTTGATTGAATGAATCAATGTCTTATGAAACCCCCTGAAATCCAAAATGAACAGCGGAGCCAGGATTTGAACTCTGGGGCTCCCAATGCCCGGCCGGGTGTGCTAACCACTACACTTTTTCTTTTACCTTTTTATTAAGCGTATTTGTTATTTACATGCTTTAAAAAAACGTGCTCACGTTTCTGTTTCTTTTTTTTTGGGGGGGGGGGCGCTTTTTTAAACACTTTTTGTGCGTGACAAGAAATACAGTACACAATCTTTGGTGTCGGTTATATAAATCAGTAAACAGATAACAACCCCAGCGGCTCTCTTGCAGTTCGGATCACAAGTTCCTACGCCGGCCATATACCTACATCCTATGTAAAAACCCGGGCCACGTTTACGGCGGCCTAGTGACTTATCTTTGTCCCCCCTGTCTTCAAAGCTCGTTTGTTTAAACGCGCTCTGAACTCCGACCAACCTTCCAACCCTTGCTGCTCCGCCACTTTTACCAGTAAGCTTATACATACATGAATCCACCACAAAGGGCTGCAACGCGGGCTTGGTTTCTTCTAGGACCTCTAAGTGGTCTGTCCTAAATCGCCAAATTACATGAAGACCGAGTAGAGCCAACAGTTCCCAAGCCTTGTCACCGAACTGCAAAAACTTTGCTGTCTTCCATTACATGTAGAGCTCAATCTCCAGCACCGCTCTCAATTCAGGCCAAAAAAGCTCCGCATTTGTGCAATATAAAAACACATGCTGTAGCGTCTCTGGCTACATCGTTTGTTGACCACGGCTCATAAAACACCTTTTTACGAGCCACGTTTTCACCGGCAGAACTTTAAAGTGAAACCTGACGAAAACAATTTTGCTTGCTGTCCTAACAGGATATTTTCGTAAAGGCTGGAACACATTGTCAACAACGGAACTCCCCAATACATTACAATACAGTGGTGGTGGTATTAATAGGTCCAGAGTGTTCAAATATAGTGTTCTTCTTTTAACCTTTTCGAGATATTCTTTTGAAAAACGTGCTTCGAAAAACATCTTTGCCGTTGCTATTTCTTTGTAAAATTTCAAGCAACGTGACCGGCATTCTCCCGTGTCTCCCTCCAGCCATGAACTGAGAAAACTTCCACCCAGTACATTGAACCAAGAGTGTATCAGTGGACCTCTCTGATCCCGGAAAAATAAATCGCTGTACTTTCAGCTTGAATTCAACATTCACCAGGTCTAAGCCTCCTTTCTTACCGCTTAAAAACAAATCGTAGCGCCTCATACGTTCAAAATTCGAATCCCAAACAAGGTTAGCAAAGAAGCGATGCACCTTTGCAATGTCACTCTGGGAGCACGGCAACACTAGTGCCGCGTACCAAACGGTTGGAAAAAATATAGAATTGATTCATTCGACCAAGTACGGTTCAATTATCATCATACTTTTCGATTATATATAAATAAAATATAGACTGCATGTGACAGAATAAATGAGTATTTAAAGCGGTCAGATTAGACACTTTTTCAGTAGAATTCTTCAAAACGTTGTAAAAATGTATATAATGATAATCAAGGTTATCTGTAAAAGAAAGTAGCCGTCGGCCGATATCAAACTAATATAAACTACCACCACTCCAACAGGACACCAGCTGTTCTTTTTTTATTTAAGTGATACTATATGCTTATTAATCCAGGCAGAATTACATCTGTCTTTGTTCTTTCTAGACTACCATCCTTGCTTCTTTTCTGGTGGTTCTGCCAACCGCAGTGTTCCCAGAGTAGTCGTGCGAAAAGAAATATTTTTCCTGTTGTTTAATTTTATTTAGTTGATGACAAAATATCTATGTCAATATTAGGCGGAAAGTTTTGCTCAATTTGAACGTTTTTTTTACTATAACCAATTGCAACAAACTGGAGGATTATGCAATGCAATGCATAGCAATAGCGTCCTCAAATTTTACGATTTTTCTACTTTTTGACTTCTTCATTTGTTTAGCACAACCCAGGCTTACCAATACAATTTATCGGTCATCCAATATATTATCAATGATGAACTAAATAAATTAACCTCCCTATGCCTGACTTTCATCAAAACTAAAATCCCGATAAAAGAAAACTTGCAAAATATTTATAAAAAGTAAACTGGACATTTGAACACGGAAGTGACTTGCCGGGTCAAAATATTTCACCTGTCTGTGTAAATAGGGAACTCAGTAAAGACCTTGAAACTTCAGCCTCATTTGTCTCAAAATCGGAATGTAAAATCACTGACTTTGAAGGAGCTTTCGAAGGCGGCAGCGTTTATCGCATTAAACGGCAATGAGTTGGACTGCAATGATATATTATATGTCCAGGGTCAAGAAAATTAAAATGTTAAAGAAAGAAAAAACTAGGATAAGAAAAAGCCATCCGCGATCGACAAACGCAGCTTTTCTTCCACCATTGAAGCACACGTATTATCTGTTTATCAAACAAGTAACTAGAAAGTACAATTGTTTCCAGGTAGCAACAAATGTTATTGTTCGTATCATTGAACTGCCACTTGAACTCACCTCCTACGTCGAGCGTTTTAGAAATACACCTTGGTTTCCTTGCTTTGCGTAGTACGTGCGGTTCTTTTCATCTCTACCTCTGCCGTTTTGGTTGATATGTATTTCTTTTAAAGGTCAGGATTTGAGACGCCACCACAGCAACAAGGTATCAGACTGGTAGCAAGTAAACAACGTGGGGATGAAAAAAGCAATCACAATCTTTTTTTATAAATTTTTAAATTCGAGTTTTTGCCTTAAACAAGATATTGGATTACCCACGACAGAGTACACTTCGCAGTAAATAACTTGTCGTCAGGAAGGTATGACCCTCTTGACGGTCCGCACAAACTAGAAAACGAAAATAAGTGGCAGTCAAACTATAGGAATAAGGAAAAAATATATAAATTAAAAGCAACCATAAGTTCCGCCCCTGTCATCAAAAAGCATTAAGAAAAAAAAACAGTCCGTCCGCAAGTTTAGTTTTCGCACCAGATATCGTGTATTCAGCTCTTTTTATTTTATTTTTTATTTGCCTGTTTACTCGATGCCATTTTAACTATTTTAATCTCGCGGAGAATGCAGACGCCAAAAATATTCGGCTGTGTGACACCCCTCGTCAGTTTCGCTCCCGTTTGCCGTCTGCTTTGAAGCCCTTTTTATGTTCTGTTCTGTTTGCCGTCTGCTCCGCTCCGTTCGTTTCTCGTTTTCTTCGCCTTGGGCGGATGCTATTCTCGACGTCCGTCGGCTTCGACATACCGAATCGAGAATAACCTCGAACCCATCTCCACGTGGCCTGGCGTCTGGTGTCCGGAGCAAATAGTCGGACGCTGCGAACTTGATTGCCGTGGGGGAGGGGGCCGGGGAGATTATTTTGATACCGCCAATCAGAGCTGTCAGCCGCACGGCGCTGTCACGACCTCTGGCGTCGCGTTACGGTGGGGATCAGAAGGGGAGAGTGGAAGGAACGGCATGCGGCGCTGGAGGCGAGATTAAGATCACACGTCCAGTCCGGATAATATCTGTCTCCCTGCAGAGTCCGGTTAACAAGGCACCCCAGGCCAACCATTCGCGTAGCCGCGAGTCGAGTTTCGATTTAGACATTCCGTGTCAGGCTGGATCCTGTTATGCGCGCGTATTATTGTGTATCGAGCGGTTTTGAAAATTGGATACGCATTCCTTATAACATTCCCCATGGCGGCATCCGCGTTTCTTTTTAAGGGCGGCATTTAGACTTATTTTTTCACATATCTTTTTTTTACTGGAGATGCCAAGTGCGATGCAGAGCGCGCCGTTGAATCCTGTCAACTAATAAAACAATGTTTTATATAAAAAATGCTAACACTGAATACAAGTTTCTGCGATGGTCAATTGAATGTTCCCGAACTTAAAAACTGTATGCGCTGACATTGAGCACGATAAAACGCCATGATCCGTGCAAAACAGCAGACACTGCTTTTTTTAGTGTGTATATCTCTTTCCAGCTTCGTCATAAATTTCGTCGGCTTTATCGTCGACTAAATAACGTTATTCCCGGTACCCCCATTGTGAATAGTCAAGCTATATTATGTATGCGAAGCTTGAGAGCTTCTGATTACGCTGGTTTGCATTCAACATAAAACAACGCTTCCTTACTGATTAGGAGTGTTGCTAATATTATTTTTTCAGCTGCGTAACTAATGGTTTGACGAAAGCATGAGATGTGTTGAACATTAATTTTCTGGATATTTGTGCTCTTTTATTGCTTGATCGAACTTAATTAAATAGAAACCTTTATCTATCTTTTTTCCTTAATGCTTGCGAGCCTCCCAGATCCATATTTACGTCTGTAGGAAAAAACAAAAACAGGTCACTTTAGCAGTACGCATATCCTGCGCCACGAGGCATACTTGTGTCAATTTACAACCTAACTCGAACATAGCGAAGGGAGAATGTGACCCAATAAAAATACGCCACAATAAATTTAATCAATATTTGAAATTGTGTTCAGAGAAAACTTATAACCGTTATTTTTTTATTTTTTAACACAGGCACAATACCGTGTTGACTATTCAAAATCATGACCCATAACTTCTCGCAAGACGGCGTTAGACTGGCTTTGCTGGCTTGTAGTGTCTCTGCCGGGGTACGTCGTTAATTTAAACGCATAGTATAAACGAACGTGCACGTCGCTTCTTCAGTGTGCATCTAGATTTGCGGTGTGCAGCAAACATTTCACACAGCATCGCGCGCCATGCGTTTTTTTTTCTGCTTATGGTCTATATTCGTTGCAAAAGCAGCCACATATATTGACGGCACGTCAAGGACTGTTAGTGACCGTCATTGAACAGATGTAAAGGGCTCCCCTCAAACAGGGTACGTTTTCTGCAATCACGGTATTTGCTGTACCGGAAGTGAAGCTTTTCCCCACTTCCCTTAACACTTTTTTTTGTCTTTTCTTGCAAGGGAAACGCTTTTTCTTGCGTGGGTTCTTGGATAGAGGCTTGAAGCATGCTCATAGCGGGGATCCGGACAGCCACTCATACACTCTTCTGGCTGTCGTTAAGGCCTCCACAGGTGTTGTCGGTCCCTAATCTCCCGAAAACAAGCGAACGAGACGAGAGGAAGGACGCGAGAAGAACATTCGTGCTGTTTGCTTGGTTGATGTCCTCACTGTAAACATTCGCGCGGACCAAAAACTTTCACGTTATTTCAAAAATGTGCGCGTATATATAAATATGATTTCATCTCAACTCAGGCACAAAAGTTGGGTGAGTTCTTAGGGTTTTTTAATATATGTTATCGGGCAATTCCTAAAATAATAGAAGACGCAAACGACAAGTTCGTCAGATATTTTGTTCTCAAGTTATGGACCATTGAAGCGGCCAAGGTGGAAACTGTCGTTTTTCCAGCTTGTCGGGGGTGCCATATTTCACTCCATCCTTCTTTCCTTACTTTTTACGCTATATCAATATAACTTTTTGGGAACACTCTCGACATATGTCTTTTTACGCTAATTAAGCGTCTGGGCCGTAACATTTTTAATATATTTTATTTTTTATTTGTCAAACCGCCTCTCTGCGACGATATTTGACGAAGTTCAGCAAGCTGTGTTGTCTGACCTAATCAACATATTTTTATGATTTTTACCTCACCGTAAAGCTCCAAATACTTTATTTCTTTTGAATATAAATTCAATGATTGTGCAATTCATGTATAACGCTACAAGTGCCTGAAACAAACGGATATTTCAAAAAACTAGCAAGTTTGGATTCGATTTTCTAAAAAAGCACCTTTTATTTCTTTCTTTTATTCACAGTTAGGTAATATAGTAGCCTATCAGGAACTACCAACAGAAATTGTAATAGATTGTTTGTATGGTCGCTATTATGACTCGAATCTCGTGCTATGAGCGTTTTTTAAGGGGACCTCGTACAGGTGCTTCTGCTGAGCAGACTTTTGGCCTACGTAAGGTTTTCTACTGATCGTTAGTAGTTACCCCAATATTCAACCATAAACATCAATCAAATTTGGAATAGTATACATTAAAAAGTTACTTGGAAGTCCGGATCCACAAGTGCGGGCACCAGCGCTTACTTCCTCTCAATACGGGGCAATGCAAATTGTTAGAGAATTCTCTGGGGCCTTTTGCTTTCTGCTTTGAGTCTGAAATACCGAACTTGATAGGTAATTGTCACATTTTATTATATCGAACAGATATGCGGTGCATATACATATGTACGATTTTGTATCCGACGCTTAGGGTACGGTTTATTTTATGCACGTATGGACTCTTTTTTTTAAATAACGAGCATTTCGTAGCATGTAAAGCTGCAAATGTGTTAGTCATGTGGTTAGGTTTCATTTATATTTTTCAGTGATGCATGCCGGATTATTTAGATGTTTTCCTCTTGACTTAAGTTTGTCCGGGAGCCCAGATGGTGTACGTATCTTCTCCGTTAATACAAAAGACAAGCTCACACACCTTGCAAATCACGCCAGATGCCAAGTGAATAAATATTGTTAGAATAAATATTGTTGCTTCACTGGCTTTTACGCTCAGGTACTGAGGTAAGTACAAGCATTAAATAGAAAACCTTACATAGGTCAACATTCTGCTCAGCTGAGCGTCTATGCAAAGTCCCGTTCAAAATTTTCATAGCATGAGATTCGAGTCCTAGTAGCGGCCATACAAACAATATATTACAATTTCTGTTGATAGTTCATGAGAGACTACTATATTACCCAACTGTAACAAAAAATGAAAGAAATGAAAGGTTTTGTTTTTTTAGAAAATCGACTTCAAACTTGCAAGTCTTTTTAAATATTTTTTTTCTCAGGCAAATGTTCCGCGTTATATGTTTAGCGCAAAATATTAAAATTATATTGAAAAGAAAGAGCTTAATTGGAGATTTACGGTAATTAAAAAATTATAAAAATATATTGATTAGGTCACACAGCACAGCTTGCTGAGCTTAGTCAAATATTGTCGCAGAGAGGCGGTTTGACAATTAAAAAAAAACATTATACATATTATGACCTAGAAGCTTTATTAGCATAACTTCGCCATTTGCCTCTTCTTTTATTAAAGGAATGTACAAGTAGTTACTAAAAATTTCAGAGGCGTTAATTATGAGATAGTGTATTTTTGTGAGTCACTTGTATTACTGGGCGACAAGTGAACAAAACCCAAAATGTAAGCTTTTATAGCTGGTATACAAACAATATATTATATTTTATGTTTGTTTTGTCTTTATAAAGCATTGCAATAGGTAGCTATAGAAAAACAAATAGCGAAAAGAAAAGGTAGGCTTTTTAGAAAATCAGCCTCCGATTCGCAAAATGTTTTAAATAGTCCTTGCTTTACTGAAAATAATACTGTCCTTTTTTTTACACACACCATCAAATTTATTATTATGAGGAGTATATTCTAAGCTTTCTGAGAATACTAAATATGTTAAGACACCTCATATAGGTCACACGGAAGAGCTGGTAAACTTTCACAAATATCATCCAAAGACGTCATATTGACAAATTTTCTAAAATATATTTCATATAAATAATCGCGTTAAACTATTTATCAGAGAATGAGTGTATTCACAGGCATTTATTCAAAAAATAAGAGCCGCTAATTTTGGATTAGTGTATTTTTGGGAGTAAGTGGATTTAATGACAAAACAGTCAAACAAAATCAAACTTCAAGCTTCTCAGAGCTGCCATACAAACAAAAGTTTACATTTTCTATTTATATTACCTCATGAAGCACTGCAATAGTTAGCTAGAGGAAATAAATCAGCGAAATAAAATGTGTTTTTTTCAGAAATAGACCTCCAATTTTCCAATTTTTTAAAGTAGTCCTCGCTTTACGAGATTACACTGCCCTTTCTCTTTTACACAACGTGAAATTTGTTATCAATAGAAACAGTTGTAGAGTCGCAGC
>JAZHYW010010171.1:0-17360 GCA_037355805.1 Ixodes ricinus | reverse complement strand
TGACTTCAAGATTCGCATTGACTGCTCTGGAGTAGTTAAGGCGATTTATCAACTGAATGTGTCCTCCAGCTCTGGAGACGTCCAAATGAACTCTAAAGTATTAATAAACACTAAACATATTTCTTTCGTTTTTCTCTGCGACTTATTCTCTCAGTCACTAAAACTCTCTGAAGTTCCATTTCATTGGAAAATTGCTGACGTCATACCCGTTCATAAAACAGGCGCCCGCCAACTAATCAGTACTGTCGTCCTATCTCGCTTACCAATGTTTCATCTGAACTCGTGGAGCATATTTTCTGTTCAAACCTAATAAATATTCTACACTCTCTTGGCCTTCCTTTTAATCATCAGCATGGATTTCGTAAGTCATACTCATGCGAAACTCAACAGTGTTTCTAACTGACGTCTACTCAAAATTCGATTCTAATTTTAAACCTGAAGCCATCTTTACTGGCAAAACATTTGACAAAGTCCCTTATCAACGTCTTCTAATTAAACTAAGTGATATTATCATTCATCGCTTTGTATTCAAATAAATATCTGAATTCCTCAAGAATCGAACTGAGTACACTTCTAGTAACAAAGTACCTAGCGCAAGTACATTAACGTATGGCGTCCTTCAGGGAACAGTTCTTGGCCCCGCTCTCTTTTAATCTACAATATTGATCTCCACCATGACATTTCTTCTGCACTACGTTTGTTCGTCGACGACTGGGTCATATACAGACCGATTTATTCACATCATAATCAACTAATCTTGCAGAATTATCTCTTACTTATAATTCAATAGTGTCAGAAATGGCAAATGGCATTAAACGATATTAAATATAAATCTCTATAGTTTTCCCGCAGTTCAGATGTCTCTCTTCTTTTTCTTACCACCAAACTAGCATCCTAGTAACTACTTGCTTATCGTATAAATAGCTAGAAATTCGTCTGACATCTGACCTGTTATGGTCCTTTCATATAGCATCTGCCGTCGCCGATGCTAACGGTACTCACAATTTTTTTCGCCATAACCTCAGTAAAACAACTGGTTTTAGTATTCTAACTTGGTCAGAAATAAACTAGAATTCGCTTCCTCCATATGCTCACCGTGGCAGGCATATCTTACTAACCGCCTGAAATCCGTTAAAAGCCGAGCCCTTCGTTTTATTTATTCTGACTACTTCTCATATGCTAGCACAGCGGTTCTAGATAATTTATGTTTCGAGGACCCCTAGTGGATCGGCGGATGTGATGGAGGACTCCGTTCGCTGTGAGGTGGAGGGAAAAGTATAGATTATATATGATAATAATTTAATAAATGGATATAACTAGGAGTTAATGTGAAGTATACATCTCTCATTCACATGCACACATAAAAACTCACCCGAAAATAAAAGTGCTTCTCTTCAATCGAAAATAATTTTAAAAAAAAATATATGAAAAAATCAGCAGAACCCATCCTTTGGGAATGATTATCTACGTTAATGCGAATAGCATCAAACGGTGCGGAGTTATGCGCGTTCGTCAGGTGGCCGGCACACTCTAGATACGCCAGCCCACTCTTGAGGCGATTCTAAATTTGTTGACACTTTCACAGCCCTGCGCACGATCTCCGCAGCCCAGCACGTGCGTTTGTGTCACTTAGAAGGCGAGCAAAGCACGCGCCATACGCACAAACACTCAAAATGGTACTGACCAGACTTTCTGGCGTCTCAGCTAGTCTCAACCAACGGCATTTAAACGGTTGTTTATATCTTACCATAGGACGCGCTTACAGCGCTGTCACAGCGGTGCGCGCGCGTTCCATGCACGAGGGCTCATTCCGCTCTTGTGAGGCTGAGCACGGCCGCTAGCATCACCCTCTCCCGAGCGCGGGAGAGGGTGAGCTAGCGGCCGTGCTCAGCCTCACGAGAGCGGAATGAGCCCTCGTGCATGGAACGCGCGCGCACCGGTAGCTGTGACAGCGCTGTAAAGCGCGTCCTATGGTAAAGATATAAACAACCGTTTAGAGTACCGTTGGTTGAGACTAGCTGAGACGCCAGAAAGTCTGGTCGGTACCATTTTGAGTGTTTGTGCGTATGGCGCGTGCTTTGCTCGCCTTCCTAAGTGACACAAACGCACGTGCTGGGCTGCGGAGATCGTGCGCAGGGCTGTGAAAGTGTCAACAAACTTAGAATCGCCGCAAGAGTGGGCTGGCGTATCTAGAGTGTGCCGGCCACCTGACGAACGCGCATAACTCCGCACCGTTTGATGCTATTCGCATTAACGTAGATAATCATTCCCAAAGGATGGGTTCTGCTGATTTTTTTATTTATTTATCGACCCGCGGCGTAAGAGGTTAGATAGCCAGATAGATAGATAGATACATAGACGAAAAGTGCGTGAAGTATCCAAAGAATGCTATTCGCATTAATATCCGCATTAATAAAACTTTTATTGCCGGGCTTGATTGATGAGGCCGGACTTCATGGACCCCTATAATGTCTTCGGGAACTCGAAAGTGTCCGCGGACCCCCGTTTGAGAATCACTGTGCTCGCATTTCAGGATTTCGCCAATCAGCTAACATTGACACACTCTTTCACCGCCATGGGGTGTCTCGTTTCACTCTCTATAGGATATTTTATCACAGCAATCATATCAGACAATGTTTGCTAGCGCCTCCTCACCGTATTTTTCCTCGTTTCGACCATTCTTGTAAACTACGCGTGGTTTCATCGTCAACCATCACCCATTAAATGCCAACCTTACCGTTAGCCATTGACGATTGGAACGTACTATATGACCGATTGTTTCCATACTTGACACTGATAAATTTGCTGCAGCCATTACACTATTTCTGCCTGACCTATAACCATACTCGGCAAACCTCACTCATGAGGGCCTCACTCACTCTCACTCACCCTCATCTTCACAAGTGAGGCGAGGGTGAGTGAGTTTCTGAACCAAGAAATTTCATGAGTGTGAGGGTGAGTGAGGTCTGTGAGGACCGAAAGTGCGTGAGGGTCATGAGAGCGGTGAGTGTGTGGGGGTGTGAGGGCCATGAGTGTGTGAGGGGCGTGAGGGGTAGTGAGTGCGTGAGAGCCGTGAGGGTGGTGAGTGCGTGAGGGCCGTGAGGGCGGTGAGTGCGTGAGAGGGTGTGAGGGCCATGAGTGCGTGAGGTGCTTGAGGGCGGTGAGCGCGTGAGGCCCGCTTCTGACGGAGCAACTTTCTGGCGGATTGTTCCCTAGCTTTGCCTCGATCGACAATAATTGGTGAGCTCGGGTATGGCTCGAAACAAGCGAGCAACTCGGAGGAATTCGAAGACCTTTGAAGCGGCTGCAGCCAATCAGCAATGCAATATTTTCATGTGATACCTCGTGCCGGTAATGATGAAAACAAAGGACCTGGTTCTGGTTTGAAACTGATCGTTTTTGGAAATAAACATTTTAAGAAAGATGCATTAGTACCCCCAACGAGATTCAAATGCATAAGAACACGTTTATAGCGCGTAATAGTGTGTGTAAATAGTGCGAGAAAAATAAAATTTCATGATGATGATGACAAATCGCAGCAAATGGTTGCTGTGTGTGAACGGGGTGGCCCGTGTTACTGGCGTTGCGACGTCAAATCGCTGGACGGAATTGTCCCGTCTGAAGCAGGCCTGAGTGGCGTGAGGGCCATGAGTGCGTGAGGGGCGTGAGCGGTATGAGGACCGTGAGGGCGGTGAGTGCGTGAGGGCCATAGGGGCGCGAGGGGTATGAGTGCGTGAGGGCGGTGAGTGCGTGAGGGGCGTGAGGGCCATGAGTGCTTGAGGGTTATGAGCGCGTGAGGGCGGTGAGTGCGTGAGGGGTATGAGTGCGTGAGGGTGGTGAGTGCGTGTGTGGCGTGAGGGCGGTGAGTGCGTGAGTGGCGTGAGGGCCATGAGTGCGTGAGGGGTATGAGTGCGTGAGGGGCCCTAAGGGTGGTAATGCCGTGAGGGGCGTGAGGGGTATGGAGTGCGTGAGGGCCGTAAGGCGTGAGGGGCGTGAGGGACATGAGTGCATGAGGGCCATGAGGGCTGTGAGGTTCAGTGAGGGTAAGTGAAGGGCTGAAGGTGAGTGTGACCGTGAGGATGAGGGTGAGTGAGGGGATGAAGGTGAGTGCAGCTGCGAGGGTGAGGGCGAGTGAGGGCTTAGGTGAGTGGCTGTTAGGTGAGGGTGAGTGAGGGCGACCTATAATTCTAACCTCTGCCTATAACTTGATTACAGCGTGTTTTTGTTATAAAATATTTGTGTTCCTTGTTTTTGTTTAAAGGAGCTGTGCAATGATTTTAACGTTGAAAGAATTGGCCTCTTCTACTTTTGACATTGTTCACCTTGTCACAAATGATAGACAACACATCTCCTTTCATCGAAATGTTGCGATTCAGCCGCGTAATAGCGAGGTAAAAATTAGAATATTCCCCGACCTGCAGCCGCGACCATTGTCAGAAGGCTATGTTTGTGAATATTTTTGCCGACCCGTCTAAAGAACTTTTAGAACCCCTGGCCAAGGGGTTCTGACATGCAGGTAAAATTTTCTTCCTACAAGTTAAGCCCTTGAACAACTGTCAATAGAACAAGGCTTAGAAAACGCTGTACTCTTAACTGGCACTCTGTCCGAACACATTCAACACCGACGAAGGATCAAATATCACACATTTAGCTTAAACAACGAGTCATTCATCACAACAGGGTCTCGGAAATGCCATCAACCGGGTGACAATTCTTCAAGCAACAACACCGTCTACCCATCCACATCCTTTATGCCTTACCTTGGTCGGAGATAGAGCAATATTCACAACAAAAGATGCCACACAGCAGCTGGCAAACCTAAACAGTATTCGCTTGACAAATCTATTTGTGAACACTACACCATCCTGCGTTCTGGAGATGAAGATAAGCAAGAATCAAAATATTACAACAGTGGACACACATCTAAATTGAGTATGCCGTTAGGAAATTATCAGAAAGTATCATATCAGTTCTCAGCACCCGTTCACGTCTCTCACGCCGCTTACAGCCGTTCTCTTTTGTTTCAACTCGAGTGTCCATATCACCCACTGCTTGTTCGATGCTTCCCTGTCCCCGAAATTCGCCTAAATTCCCGGATGCACAGTCCGCTCGGGAATTCCACCGGCCCCAACTGGAACTTCCTCTAATATTCTCATTTTTAAGAATGCGGCTAAGGAGTCGGAAGCAATTTTGGCAGCACTTCCTTGCCTGCTAATAGCTAAAATTCCGTGTTTTTGGAGTTTATTTTTCGTCAAATTTGGAGGCTGTTTTTCGGAATTAATTTTTTACGGGAAATTCGAGATTATTGGAGTTCATTTTTGTTTGATTCAAAAATCTTCAAAATTCGGAGCTTAATTAATTTCGCAGTGTTTCCTATGAAAAACAAATAAACAATATCCGGTTGTAAACGTATGCTAGATAAAGAAAAATAAAAAACGCGCATATATAAATTAACATTTCTTCAGCTGGATTTCGAAATTTCGAGCTTATTACGCTGCAAAATTCGACGCTTGTCAAATTTTCGACCTTGAAGGACTAAAAAAATTGATGATCTTTGCACTTTCGAATTCCTTGCACTAAAAAATTCGCAGCTTTTCAAACTTTCGACCTTCCTATGCTATAATATCGATAATTTTCGAACGTTCGAACTTATTTATCTAGAGAATTCGAAAACTTTTCTGAACTTCCGAATCTTGAAAAGTTAAAAGTTCTACGGACTTCGAAAGACCGGCGGGTGGTTTCATTTGGATTCAAGCAGTGAGGTACATTCATAAGATTTTTTTTTCTAAATTTTAAATGCGGTGCCGCATTCCTTGTGAAAGACAATGCCGTTTATTTCAATGTTTTGGCATGCTTAGTTTTAAAGAAATAAATTCCCGAAGAAGCGAAGAAGGACGACGGGTTTTTGACGATTGTCGTTTGTGCCATATTTGAAGCGCGCTTCAGCCGAAGCTATTTACGTGTAGACATGTCAAACATTTTAAGAATGATCTATGTATAGCCTAGGTAAGTGTCATCTTATGATATTATTATTGTTATTCAAGATAGGTTTCCGAAGAAATGTCCAAACATGTGTCTGCGGGCAATTATGCCCTAAACTTGGTAAATTTTTTTCGTCTAAATTGTTTGAGGTATCGCATTTAAATTAACACCTACAAACAGTACATATCATTTCCATCTGCAGAATACAAAACAATATATTTATATGCTAGAGTCACTGTATGGGTCCCAGAGTAACGCATTCATTTGCGTTTTGGGTCATTCCATGTCAAACGTCCCAGACGTGGCGCTCGACGCCTCCAATTTCTAAAAAAAGTCATGGCCTTTTGCCGCAATGTTTGCAGTTCCATGCCTAGATATTTTCGGCGAAAATTTTTTTTATGACGTGAGCGCGGTTTAACTTTTCAAAACAGCGTGAAATTAGGCATCACTCACAATTGATGAAAAATCAGCTTTCTGGTAAAACACTCAACAATATTTTTTCTTAGATTTGCACGGCTTTCGACTTATAATGTGGTTGGGCTTGTAAGATTTGTTTAATTAAATATTTTTTTAAAACTTAAGAATTTTGAAAATTTTAACGCTTTTGTTTGTTTATTAAAAAATATCTAATTGCTCCCGGGACAAAATAGAACATTTTTTAGGCTGCCCTGCAGGTATATAATCTATAAAAAATGTCTAAAACCGCTCAAATAAATATCTCGCAGTAAACAAAAATCCTGAATTTGCCAAAAGTGCGTTTTGACGCATAAACAGCCGTTTACTTCACCCTGAGGTGGTCCAAGTAAAATACAAAATATAGTGGGTTTAGAAGAACAATCGATAATCTTTTTATTCTGAAAGTTTCATCAGAGTAATTTTTGTTTAAAGCGAGAAAACAATTCTTGAAGTCGAGCCTCGCACGACAACCCGGCGTCGCTTCGCAACGCCTCTTTGCCGCACAGCACACCACTTACGACGACAGCTGACACAATTAGGTCCAAAGAAAGAACGGAGTTTTCGCCGCTTCCCCTTGTCCGTCTTTACGGCTGCGAGGGAAGAAACTGCGGGCAACGTAATAATCGGAGGTGCCGCCAGCGCGTAGCAATAGCAGGCCCGTTGTGCCCTTTGTACCCGAGGGCGGCTCGAAACGCGATGCCTCAAACGATCGGGGGCATCAAGGACCAGGACTTCTCCATGCCATGCCAGATCCCACGGCCACCTCCGATTCCTAAAATAAAATTGATGGCCTCTTCACCGTAACGTTTGTGCTGCATCTCGAATATATTTTTGTCAAAAACCAATTTCATGGGGTGATGGCGGTTTGAACTAGAAAAGGGGAGTGAAAATACGAGTTATTCAATAATTGATGAAAAGTAAGATTTTTACGGAACACTGGAATATTTTTGCCTAAAATCCCTACGGTATTTGGATTGCTAGGTAAAAAGGATCATGGTCATGGAATTTGGTATGCTCGAAGCAGTTTTAACAAATAAGCAATATATGAGCATTTTAGCATATCTTTAGTTTCGTTACAACTGTGGTTTGCTGTATGCGACTGTAAATACTCTTATTGACAGCCCTGTAGATATACTGTAGCCAAAAAAGGTTTCAGGCCGTACAACTAAATATCTTGCAGAAACAAAAATAAAAAAACTAATTTTGTGCAAAATTAGTGTTTTGGTTGCCTAGCAGCCGTCAGTTCTGCCTTGAGGTGGCTCAAAGAAAATACGTAACATGGTGATTTCTACAAAAGAGTGTACGCACTTTTTCGTTCATGAAAGTTTAATTAAAGTAATTTTAGTTCTAAAGAGAAAAAAAACATTTTGAAGTTGCGCTTTCGCGCCGCAACCTGGCGTCGTTCTCTTGCGCTCTCTTCTCTGCACAGCCTGCCACCGTCGAGCCCGGCAATGCGTGCGACGGTGTCACGGTGTGCGCGCGCAGGTAGAAAGCAGGACCTCGAGTTGTCGGGTGCATCTTGGTGTGAAGAGGCTTTTTTCCTACTCTTGTTGCTTTATGGCTTTTCCTATTTTTGACCGTTTTGCGCCGCTGTATCCTCCTGTGGACTTCCACTGTCTTGATATCAGCAAATGTTTAGCGCCGCCAGGTAAGAGCAGCCACTAGTAAGCTAGCTATTTCTCTACGTACACATCGGAATCACTCTCTTCTTCGACGTCAAGACAGATGTAGACAGCAGCACAAAAGCCCCGTGAACAGGCAATCTCATACGACGAGGCGATGTGGTGTTAACGAACGCGCGCAGTTGGAGGCTCCCGCCTCGTTTGTATGCAAATCGGCTTTGAAACGTCAAATTCTGCGTCACTGAATAGTTCCACTTTTCACGCGCAGTATACGTGACAGCTAGATTTCGCGGCGATGTCGCGTTTTCCTTTAGGAGAAGTCCACGTCAACTGATGCCACCCGTTTAGGCATCGCGTTTCTGGTACAAAGGGCACAACGGGCCTCTTATTGCTACGCGCTGGCAACACCTCCGATTATTACACGATACCCGCCGTTTCTTCCCTTGCAGCAGGAAAGACGGACAAGGGGAAGCGGCAGGAAACTCCGTTCTTTCTTTGGACCTAATCGCGTCAGCTGTCGTCGCAGGTGGCGTGCTGTGCGGCGAAGAGGGGTTATGAGCGACGCCGGGTTGTGGTGCGAGAGCTCAACTTCAAAAATTGTTTTCTCGCTTTAAACAAAATTTACTCTGATTAAACTTTCAGAATCAAAAGAGTATCGATTGTTCTTCCAAACCCACCTTATTTTGTATTTTTACTTGGACCATCTCAGGGTGGAATAAACAGCTGTTTATGCGTCGAAACGCACTTTTTGGCAAATTCAGGATTTTTGTTTACTGCGAGATATTTAATTGAGCGGTTTTAAACATTTTGTATAGAATATATACCTGCAGGGCAGCCGGCAAAAAGTTCTATTAGGACCTAGGAGCAATTAGATATTTTTTAATAATATACCAAAAATGTTAAAATTTTCAACGTTTTAAAGTTTTTTTTTAATTTTTAAATTAAACAAATCTTTACAAGCCCAACCACATTGTAAGTCGAAAGCCGTGCAAACCTAAGAAAAATATTGTTGGGTGTTTCACCAAAAAGCTGATTTTTCATCAATTGCTGAGTGATGCCTAGTTTCACGCTGGTTTTAAAAATTAAAACCGCGCTCACGAGACAAAAAAGTTTTTCGCCAGAAATATTTCAGGGCATGGTTACGGACATTGCGGCAAAAGGCCATGATTTTTTTTAGAAATCGGAAGGGGTCGAGCGCGACGTCTGGGACGTTTGACATGAAATGACCCTTTTGCGTTTTGCCGACAACATACTCACTGTAGCGAATCATGTTTTTGGGTTTGTGGAGCATCATTGGACGGTAGCGATCACGTGACACAAGCGCCGCTGGACTCACCTCCATCAGCGCTTCAAGGGCCGCAATCGCCACCATTTTGGGTCCAGCAAACAACTGCTCAACGAACGCGCGTTTACGCGCCGACTTTTCCACGCGGTTACCGACGTCAAAAACAAGGTTGTGTACTTAGCGGCACAGTGCCTGCTTGTTGCGCTTTTGGTGCAGCAGCAGGTCGGAGGATGGAAATAGACTTTTCCGGATCCCAATTGGAAATCAACGCAACTGCAAGACGGAGGAAGAAGGCTTTGCTGGCCATAGTAAAACGGAGAGTTTTCGAGCCACCTGCAGCATGGAAGCTTTGTTAGGTGAGAGCCGATTACAGCTGGTTCATTCCGCATATCGCGGAATGAACCAGCTCACTTCAACACGCTAAAATGCTGGTCAATATTGCCTTCATCCCCCCGTCGACGCGTGGACCCAAGATGGCGGCGCCATGGTTTCGGTTCCAGCGCCGCGCCGCGGTTCTAGAACGAACTTTCGGAGTTTCGTTACTCTGGGAACCCATACACTGACTCTATAGTATATGCCATGCGAGTTTTTCAACTCGTTCTAATAACCGGTCACACAAAAATTGTGTTTTCTTTTCGGTTATTCTCGTCCCCACTTTTCTTCTTTGTTGAACTGTGTCTCTATACGATGTTCATTTGTTTTAGTTAGCGAGTAATAAAAGTAATCCATTACCAAAATTCGTAATGCAATTACATAAGAAATTACTTCCGCAAAGAAGTAACGTGGCAGGGTTGGGCAGAAATACTTTAAAAT
Source organism: Ixodes ricinus (assembly GCA_037355805.1). Lineage (NCBI taxonomy): Eukaryota > Metazoa > Arthropoda > Arachnida > Ixodida > Ixodidae > Ixodes > Ixodes ricinus. Next base: position 7,202 of record JAZHYW010010171.1, on the reverse strand, counting down.
GTATTTGGAAATACAAATACTGGAATACATTCAGATAGTAGCTAAAATACAGATACTGAAATATATCTCTAAAAGTGTATCGCGATACGTATCGGAAATACATTTCAAAAAGAGGCAAAAAGTGTTTGGAAATACAAATACAGGAATACATTTTAGGGAGGGCAGAAATACAAATACAGAAATACTGATACTGCAATACATTTTTCAAATTTGTTTGAGACGCCGAACGAGATGAAGCTTGAAGTTTGAAGTGGAAGTTTTGATCCTGAAATTACTTTCCCGTAGGTTTGGCACTTTGCCTTGAGGGTGGTGATTTCGGACGACGAGCAGTCTTCAATGGGCTCAAAAAAACGTTCCATCAAGGACTGACCGCGGTCCCTTTCTTGACATCCTGTCTGTCTGACGAGGGATGCGAAAAGACATCGACCTCTAAATAAATTCTATGTCATCCTAAATCCCATCATAACGTCACCACGCCTCTAGTCCAATAAGGACGCCCCTGTCAACATTTATCACATGACGTCACGGTGGAATGAACTGGTATTCTTTATCTGTAGCTGTGGCCTTGAACATGAAACTTTACCACGCTGCTATATGAAAGGACAATACGCACTTTCGTTGTAGGTTACCTCGTTGAAGATCGTGCAGGCAGTGTCATTTGGAATTTTCAAGAATAGTGGACCACCTGAAGCATCCAGGAACACATGTCTTATCTTCTGTTACGGTTGAAAAAACGATACTGTGGCATCCCTGCTGTGAAGGTCCTTCCTGCCGACCCTCCGCTACCGACGCTTGGATTGCAGTCCTCAAGTTTCGTCTTGCATACTCAAATAGAGACCTCATGGATTGCGACCTGATATTGCTGGCACAGGCGCGAGCTCTCCGAGAAACAGCGCGCTCGAGACGAGTCGCAGGTGTACGAAGTCTGGGTCAGCACAGCGAGGCCACGTCTGACCTTCCTGGATTTCGGATCACCAGAGCAGCGGGTCACTTTCCCGTCGGCTGATGACGTACCCTTGAGCCGTGCAATATTACGGGCGCAGCCGCAGACGCATTCGAATATGTGTTGAACTTCACTGCGTGAGTCATCCTACTATTTCAAGTCAACTACCGCCAGGCTTGTGCTGCAACGGACTGTGACTCAGCTTTTCCGGCTGGGTGTACTGTGTACGCTAAGGCAAGAGAGACGGTTAGCAGCGGGCCTTGGATGCCAGCAAACAATGACTCAAGAAACCCCTACCTAAGGACCTGCGGCACAAGATGCTCTGACTCCACTCCTGGCACGCCACCTGGTTCGAGTCCCCGACTACGCAACACTTCTCAGAAGAGAGAAGAGGACGCATAGAAAAATAGTTTGGAGAATCGGAAGGAACCTTGGTCAGCATGGTAACAATGCCCCAGCATCTCCTTGACCCTAGTGCCCTCAGAAGTAAAAAACAAATGCGTTTGGATTTGTATTTTTTGTTCGTGGGGGGGGGGGGAGGTATTTCTCAAGAAATGTAACGAAATACATTTCACCCTGATTGTATCGCGATACAACGGAGCATTCAAAATGTATTTCGATACAGGAATACAGATACTGGTGAAAAAAATGTATCGCGATACAGAAATACAGATACGAAATGTATTTCTGAAATACTATCGCGATACATTTGTATCGCGATACTGCCCAACCGGACGAGGCAATATGATGCAAAGTTACTTGAAAAAGGAACGGAGATTACAAGTGATCCTTCACTTTCAATGGATTAGCTTCCTGGTCGCCGCTTCAAATATGAACTCTCCAGGGCAAACCCGAGAGTGTGTTCCGGTTCGGATTCGCTCGGATTCTGAGCTTGAGCACCAACCACTGATGGCTACTGGAAGTGACGAAAGACTTGCATGGCTGTGGGCCGCGAAGGGCAACGGCCCCCCCCCCCCCCACCCCTGCCCAAGGAGAGATCCAGGCCCCCCCCCCGCCAGGGCCGCCAGTCGCACCGGACACGCTGATACACGCTGCCATGTAACCAGCTTCAGTAGTGGCGCAAACAAAAAATAATGCGCACGTTGCGCTTTATCGGACAATGAAATACATGGAAGTGAAATCCCAGCGTGCTTTGGGTAGACTGATCGCCCTGGATTCTGGTGAGAACGTAACGCGGCGTCGATGCAGCTTTGCGTCCGCTTCGGTGTTGCTTCACAGCTAGTCACCGCTTGCGAGTGTCCCAAAAATAAAAATAAAATGAAAACAACCGGAAGTTGTTTTATTTTTTAAAGTACAGGGCGCTTCACACCATCCGGAGCCTGTACCAAAAATGCGCTTAGTAGCGGCTCCGACGGAGTTAGCTCGAACCGGAGTCGTTGAGTCACAACATAATGAGTCCGGTCGTCCGCGAAGAGGCCGTGCGTGAGAAAACATTAGCAGAGTCGTTAACTAAAAATTAGAAAAAGTAATGGTCCGGAAGAGCACTGCTGTGAGCGCGATAGCAAAAGAGAGAGAGAGAATACGCAAAGGGCACCCATCAAATAAACTGCGGAGAATTGCTCGTGTCAAAAAAAATGCGGAAAAGCACCCCCCCCCCGAGAACTCAGCCTGCCACCCACCCCGGGAAAACGCGATTTACGCTGCTGAAAGAACTTGCTTTGCTGTGTCTCTACAGGACGTCAAAACTCATTGTTGAGCACCATTACCCCAGGCTCAATACACGAGATCGCGGACAACCAGGCGCCCCGACAGTCTCAACTTACTAGGGCCCAGCAGACCCACTTGAATTGTGTGTGTTTGTGTTTGTATATGCGTGTTTTGATTTATTGAAAGTGCTCCGGACCTTTACCTGCTGTTGTTATATAAACATGTTCCTTTTGAATTGAAGGAAGAGAGTTCTGAAGCGGCTGCATGAATCTGCCGCCAAAGAGGCTGGACATGAGTTGTAGTGCCTATGCCGTAACGATATCCAGTTACCCCCGCTGCCGTGGCAACAAAGGGGGCGATTGAAGTCAGTCGATTGCTTCAATGCGGCACCCGCTGCACACGGGCCGTAGTGTCAGCACCACCGTTCACTTCCGAACCCGGTCGGCGACTGGAGATGGTTAGGTGCCAGAAAATTAACAGTTCTGCGTTAATATCATGAGTTACTGAGATTTGTTACAGTCCTGGAAAGGTAACGACGTTACCATTAATAAAAAAACATTACTTCTGCCTTACTATTTTAGTAATATTTAAGATCGGTAAGCCGCAGAAACGAACTTAAACAACAATAAAACTTTTACAGTGTGATTTCGTAGTGTTCCTTTGTTCAGATAATTTCTCTAAATATATATTGATTTGAATTCTGATCTGTGGGGCTTTCTACTCTGCGGATGATACAGTGACCTCTGTGTGGGGAACATAGGCCTGAGCAATAAACTTTAATTTTTAACCAAACTAGACGAGTCGACCCAGTCGTTTTTCTAATAAGGGCATCAGTTGGGAAAAGTATGGCCAGAAGAAAACGCGCCGAGTTAAAAATGCGCCGAGAGACTCGGTTTGCGAACCGACCACCCGAGTCTTATGTCCCAAGAAGACTTGGCGTAGAATTAGCTGGGACGGAGATTTAAAACTTTCCATCGCCAACAGATTGTTGTGTTCAAAACGAATGTCTCTTACCGCCAGTGGACTTGTCTTTATGATATGACTTTACAGAATGCGGATTAATTCCTTTTACAACGAAATAAAAATCACATGACACAAAAGTAACGAGTAACAACTAACCTACCTTAATAGGAAATACCACACAATCATTAAAAAAATTGTTCGCCAATAGGAACTAAAACAAGTACGTTGATGCGTTACCCAAAATTAATGCTTAACTTCCAACGCTTCTTTCAGGTAGGAGAATGCGGTCATGGTATACACCTGAAACGCCCACTCGAGCATGACAGGATTGTCGAGGGGTGCGTTTCAATCTGGCACTCAAGTCCATATCACCCTCATCTTGGTGCGTGCTGCCTCTCTTGGACAATTCTGATTAAATCATTGCTTTTATAATAACAGGCACTTACTACTATGTTCCTGGTATATGCAAACTTTGTTATTGGGGTTGTGACTCGATATAATATAGTATGTGTGCAGGCGAGCTGGTGAATGTTAACCATGTTCAGCAAACCTGAGACTGGGGCAAGAATGAACACATAAGTCGAAGAAACAAAAAACGACAGGACGACGTCAAGCTCTTAGTATTTCAAGAGCCTTAAGCTCAACGACGTTCAACCTCGAACCAATGTGGTTCGAGCTTACGCTTGACATTAGTTGTGAGCCCAAATAAGAGGTTTCTAAATATCGGGTCAATCACCCGCCATTCTTTTTTCTTGAAAATATAAAACGTTTGCAAAGGAGTTTACAAGAGCCTCAAACAAATAGAAATTGAAATAACTAGGGGCTTTATTCTCATGCCTAAAATAACAACAGCAAAAAAAGAAAAGACGTCAACACTATTTTGTTTTAATGCAAGACTTTATTTTGCTTTAGCGCCCTGTCTCACGTGATTTGCAGCCGTTTTAGAGACAGACATCGTGTCCAGAATAAGGCGGCTTTGCCTTGTTCTCCTGCAAGGTAAGTGATAATCAAAATTTAACATATAAAAGATTACTCGAGGGAAATAACTCGCGTCGTTGCACACCAGAGTCTTATGGAGCGGAATTCTTCTCCTGTGCGTGTTTTAAGATACGCTGTGCATTCATGAGTACCGCGATTAACGTGGCATAGGAGAAGCAGCTGAAGAAAGACCACCTAGTGGCATGAGCACAAATTGAAATGATAAATCTTTGCGAATTATCATGCTTCTGACGACCTTAGAGGTTTAGTGCTTGTCAGACTCTAATCTTGTCTACTTCAATTCTGACCCGTATATTAAAGTGTAAGAAGCCGCTAGATTTATACCATAAATATATCCACTATATCGAGTATTAAAGGCGGCGATAATAAGAAAATAATTCCCGAAGCCCGCAGCTCTCCGGATTATTCATTGAAACGCATATGACCTGCTTCCTGCGCCTAAGGTCCCTGACGGCTGAAGAGGCGCAGGGCGATGCTTATATTCACTCATGTTGAGTAGTGCTATGTTCTGTTCTCTCATCGGCTAATGCCGGAATCAACTTGGATAAGGATTAATATTAAAATGCTCAAGACTCTTCACGCAGGACGCGAAATACACCAGTGCACTCTTAGAAAAAAGGGTCAGAATAGTCCTCCCTAAAGGGAGGAACGCTCTTGACACATATGTTCCTTCAGAAAGGGAGGAACTTTCGTCCCTAAAGCAGGGGAGCAAAGGTTCCCCCGTCGCCTGCATCTCAATATGGCGGCCACGAATCAAGCAAATCGAGCTCAACAAGGCTTAACGAGAACACGAGAGTCTATTGTACGGAGCGAGAGCAGCAGCAAATAAAAACGTAACACGAGCTTTCCGCGAACTGTATTTATTTCCGAAGCCGGCTTCCCCCTGCAGGTAAAGAAACTTGCGTTTCGAAAGCATGCAGTCACTCAGTCGTCTCATCGTCAGCACTGCGATGTTAAACGGAGACAACCGGCACCCAGTTCGCGCACTTTGTCTTACCTTTGCTATTCTCTTGAGCCACAATTCCTTCGTCAACCGTTGCGTCAACCGCACATCACGAAGGAGTGGTAAACTCATTCGCCCGCAAAACCAAAAGCCGCTCTCAAAAAGCAAATCCGAAGCAGCCTCTTGGCTCGTTTCAGCACGGTAACACGAAATTATGGCGTAGCCGCTTAGCGTAAAAGGAGGTTAAATCGCTTGCCACCAGATGGCAGGGTCAAGCAGATTGATCTCCAGTAGCTAGGCTAGGTGGCGCTAGTTACCGCCCAATTCGTGTTCTACCAAAAATATTTTATTTTCTGACGCCACCGTTGCGCTTCGGGACCCTCTATTTCACACAGGTAGACACATTACGCGTTCTACGAGTACAAGCATCAGCTGAACATACATAGAGCGCATACACATGCATACAACATCAATACAACAGCATATAAACAGCAGTAACAGCACACTAACCTGATCACTACTCCCGAGCTCTGCGTTTCCGTCTTTTATACTGGTCGTTTTGAACGTACGGAATTTTTCGGCTACTCCCTAAGCAATAAAAAATATTCCCAGCATGTTGATTTTTTCCAGCAATGTCATACATCTGAGAGTATTTTTAATGGCTCAGGGGATAAATCTCGTATTAAAAAGAAAACGCTCGATCATGCCGTAATTATTTGAAAGCTCAATAAATTGAGCCTCTCCAATGCGGTTCCAAGCCTGGGTTTGTTTCCCCGCACGGCACTTCCTAGCCAGTATTTCTATTGTAGTGTTTGTTTTTCTATTTGTGCTGTTCGCGCACGGCTGCATTTGCCGTCTTGAATTAATCTGTGTAGACCGGATATTCACTCAGCTGGAAGTGATGCTTCACGGACAGAGAGATCGCTTTTCGATCAACTTAACTGCAGTCAAAGCCGCGACTTGCGGCAGGTGTTAAGTGTACGGAGCTCACCCTGTGGCGAGCTCGAAAAGCCGCCTAGCGCTCAACCCAGCGCGCCACTTGGACGGCAGTTTCTCCAGGAACCGTAGTATGTTTAAACAGCAAAATAAAGGATAGCTTTTTTTCGATTATACCTTTTTATGCTAAAATGTCATTGTAAATATAGTACTTTCCGTCATTATTTCGTACTATTCAGTCTTTTCACCAGAGCGCAATCGCTCTCGGGGACCGACAGTCACATTGGCCACTGTACGATAGGACCTTACCGTTCAGACCAGCGTTCCAACATGATCATCCGCACGGCGATCGACGGCACCTAATTTCTCAAGTGGTCTTAAACTCTTTAATGTAAGGGGAATGTCAACCTGCGACACCCCGCCCCCTCCGATCACGGCCCGACCAGCGGCATCAATGCCTGACAGTTTACGTCATCTCATCTTGTTGTTACACCACTGATACGCGAACACACGGTCACATCGGCGATAATTCCAGTATTCTGTTCACTACGCGCAACACTGCCACCACGATGTTGCTGCAATGTTGCTGACACGCAGAAATACAGAACCACGTTGAACGCCGGTTGGCACTCGGCATGGGAAAACAGAACCGAACTCCAGCATGGAAGGCAGCTGGCGGGAAAACCTGCCTGCCTTGGACACAGTTCCTGCGATTTCCATAACGTCGAAAACGTCGATACAGTTCCGCGT
>JAZHYW010010170.1:0-38484 GCA_037355805.1 Ixodes ricinus | reverse complement strand
GGGAATCGATATGCTGTTTAGGTCACGTGACGTCAATTTTCTCGCTAAATCTAGCGGAGAAACCTAATTTGTTCATAGGTGACGTGACAACAAGTCACGTGACGTCGTTTTCCCGGTTAAATTTAGCGGGGAAACTAAATTGGTGTTGAGGTCACGTGACGTCAACTTTCCCGTTATATTTAGCAGGGAATTAAATTGCTGTTGAGGTGACGTGACGCCAACTTTCTCGCTAAATCTAGCGGAGAAACTGAATTTGTTCATAGGTGGAGTGACAGCCTGTCTTGTGACATCATTTGCTCCGCTAAATATAGCGGGTAAACTGGAATGGTGTTTAGGTCACGTGACATCAATTTTCCCGCTAAATATAGCGCGGTTACGCCGACACCGACGTCGCGAAACCCGGAAACGGGTGCCTAACAGGGTTTTGGTGACCTACTGGGCTTGTGCACACCCGATTGGAGCGCGTGGACCGAAAGATCGCGCTGCAGAACCCAGGGATCCTGGGTTCAATCCCCACCCTGGACGTGTCGATCTTGATGACCATCGTACCGGCGTGCGGTCATGTGTGCACCACAGAGTGGTGTACACATGACCGCGTTTTAGCTGTCATGACACGTTGGCACATCACGACATGTTTTAGCGTGCACCACTCTATGGTGCACGCTTAAAACGTCACGCTTGCGGTTGTACCGCACTAGCAAAATTGCTCATCTAAAGCTCAGAGACAAGTCGCCCGTTGAAGCACACGAAGTTCAGGCTGTATACACACACCACTTTACTTGAGTCTCATCACGAGTGCTAGCGCAATTCATAGTCACCCAACAATGGGGGTTTCTGCAGCCAATTTTTAGTGACGCAGGAGGTGCTGGCCCTGCCGTACTTGACGTCGTTATCGTGCGAGGGGCGCCGGCGATGGGATGACGGGATCACTAGCACTCTTTCCGCGCAAACGGTTTTTACGTACGAACATTGCAGAATTTTGCCGAAAGGAGCACAAACAGCTACAGCTGCCCCCATCCCCCCCCTTCTCCAAACGGCTAGTTTTGTTGAACCATGTACGTCATACGTACTACCGGGTTCGACAGAGATGCGAACACTGAAGAGCATGGCCGGGGAACCAATGCCGTACCTCCTATGGGGCCCCGGGAAACTGATATAACTCCGGGGTGGAGAGCAGGAGGCTGCGAGGTTGTGCGCACCACTCCGATGTGTTCGAACTTCGCGCAGCACAACCCACGTCCCGACGTTGCGCCTGTGGTGCGCTGGAAGTTATGTCACTGTTCGAATTTACTTCGTACCCGATAGTGCCTTAACTGAGTCTTACGATTTTCTGCAGTGATCAGCGCAGATCGCTGCTTTGTCGAACCAGACAGGGGACCATGCAGGCAATATCTTGTAAGGCATTACTACGACCACACTGCCTTGAAATGCATACAATTTATTTACGGAGGCTGCGATGGAAATGAAAATAACTACCTCACAAAAGACGAATGCGAAAAAGCCTGCAAATGAGGTGATCAAAGCTCGTATTTTATTAAAACTGAATCGACAAGAGCCCTTGGACCGCGATCACGCTGCTTACACATCGAACCTACTACACTCAAACTGCTTGAGCTGCATTTTTTGTATGGCAGTCTTGTCAAATGAGTGGAATAAAAAGCCGTCTGTAGACGTGTTACAAGCATGCATATGCATGATTCAATCGTGTTTCGACGATGCGTCAGGCGTTTGCGCAGATTATTTACTCATCGTGTCTGTGAATAAACTCAGCATCTTTTGCTCGTTGTGTGAGCAGCGTGATTGCGGCTGAACAGAGATGTTTAAATTTCTTTCGAAGGTATGGGCTGATACAGGCGCAGACGCGTGTACAGGTTGTCTGACGATGCTGTCTAAAGGCTAGTTCAGACATTTCCGTTTGAGTGTATCCACGTGCGTTACATTCACTGTGTACACTGGCGCTATCTATCGAAGTGTCAAGAGACACTTCCCATGTGTATATATATCTTCAAATTATTTTCAACCTCCTTATGTTCGTTTCTGTTTTTATCTATCGATGCCGACATTTGAGCATTTAAGTACATGAGCTTTTAAGATGTTTAATGTAGTGAACTTACTTTTTGTTACTTAAATTCTCACTCTAATATTTAGAAACCAATATTCAGCTTCCAGATGCGTTGATGCCTAACCGAAAAAGAGCACTTGCTACTTCGTTTATTCGCATTAAGAAAAACACACAAAAACGGAAGAATTTAAGTATAAATTAACTAGCAAGCAGGAACACCGCGTTTAGAGAATTTGTACAAATCAATACAGGAACCCAGACTAAGCCATGACTACCGGATGTCCCAAACAGCGGCCAGGTTCTTTAAATCGACCGCAAAATTCAGTTTCTCAACCTATCGCGCTATGATTTTGTGCAGCGTTGTCCACAAATAGCGCATTTCTTTGTAAAACTTGCAAAGAGCTAATTTACGTGTGAAGAAAGTAAGAAAGAAAAAGAAAAAGATTTATCTCCTATGGAAATGTAGCGAAGTCACCGGTCTTCAAACAATAGAGCACCCTATTGTTTGAACACCGGTGGCTTCGCTGCCTTTCCATATGAGTTAAGCCTTTTTCTTTTGCTACTTTTTCCTCAGGATGTTCGCTCTTTGTAAATTTAACTTCCCCCCCATCCCCCCCCCCCCCCCGAAAAAAAAAAGAAAAAAAAGCACCATCTCTGGACAGCGTTGCACAAAATCGTAGCGCGATAGGGTAAGAAACTGAATTTTGCAGTCGATTTAAAGAGCCAGGCTGCTTTGGGACACCCGGTAAATAATGCTTCTAAGATAATTATTTAACTTGTAAAATTTTAGCGATGTACGCTCTTATTACTTATATGCAAAGCTTGGCCGTTCAATAACATTAGTGAGACAAAGCATTAACCTGGCTTGTTTCTGATATAAGCATATGAATGCATTTAGGGACAACATCTTCTCTTGCAATGTGATGTGGACGGTCTAGCTAAGGTCACAAGCGCGTGTTAATACTTTAGGTAGGTGCTCCGGCTGCACCTAGCGTTTGTTTAGGCGATGCGCATTGTAATACAAAGAACTCTCTCCGGTCATCCATGCTACAGCCCCCATAAACTCGAAACGGCCTCGGCAAGCTTAAATTCTGCATTATTGCTGTTGAGTACAATAGCGTGTAAACTGTATTCCTAATGGCACAAGCCCAGCCTTGACATTGATAACCCCTTAAAACAATTTGTACTGAGAATACTCAGGGGCTTCCATTGTTTTATTCATAATAATTTTTGAAACTACTTGGAGTGATGATATGTCTCGTATTCTTTAGCTACAGGAATGAAATAAAACTGATAAAATGTAAATAAATTAAATTTGATCTAAATAAACACTGAATTATTTGAGTTTGTTCAAAAGGATAATTATGTTTTCATATTTGCGTGCTGCAAAAGCTATCGTTCCTTTGATAATATATAATATTTTCATTACGAACTATATCTACCTGGTATATATCAAAGTAAAACGATACTTATAATAACCGTTCAGTCCAAGAATAAATGTGAATATTACAAACCAGAAATGCGCTTTACCGTGAGGTTGAATGCGAAAAATGGCTTCACAGCGAACACCCAGTTTTCTGCGTCAATGGACCAAGCTAAAACCGATTTCTAAATCCCTCAATCGCGTATATCTCTTGTGAACTCATTTTACATTCTGTTTTGCTTCTCTCAATTCAACATAGTAACGGAAGTCCTCCCGTTGCACTCAATTTTGCTTCTTTAACAAAAGTCAGTGCTATTCACTTCTGTACTTTTAAAGCAATTTTTGAGGCATCGCAGGGATATCTAGATGGTACTTATTCAAAAGCGCCATTTATCATTCCCAAAATGAAAAAGTGAATTTGTTCCTCAAATAATGATGTTCGCATTGTAGAAATATCGGAATATGATTCTGCAAAGTGCGAGACTTTTCTGAAGTTCTTTTTCCACTGGTGTATTTCGCGTCCTGCGTGAAGAATCTTGAGCATTTTAATATTTATCCGTATCCAAGTTGATTCCGGCATTAGCCGATGACAGAACAGAACATAGCACTACTCAAGATGAGTGAACATAAGAATCTCCCTGCGCCTCTTAATCCGTCAGGGACCTTAGGCGCACGAAGCAGGTCATATGCGTTTCAATGAATAATCCGGAGTGCTACGGGTTTCCGGAATTCTTTCCTTATTATCGCCGCCTTTAATACTCAATATAGCGAATATATTTATGGTATAAATCTAGCGGCTTCTTAAACCTTTTATATACTGGTCAGAATTGAAGTAGACGAGATTAGGCTCTAGTCAAGCACTAAACCTCTAAGGTCGTCAGAAGCATAGTATTTCGAAATGATTTATCCTTTGAATTGTGCTCATGCCAATAAACGGACTTGATTCAGCTACTTCTGCTATGCCGTTTAAATCGCGGTACTCGTGAATTGCACAGCGTCTCTTAAAACACGCACAGGAGAAGAATTGCGCTGCAGAAGACTCTGGTGTGCAACGGCGCGAGTTATTTCCACTCGAGTAATCTTTTTATCTGTTTTGATTTTGATGAGCATTTATTTACCTTGCAGGAAAACAAGTCAAAGCCGCCTGATTCTGGAGACGATGTCCGTCTGTCTTGGCGGCTGCAAATCACGTGAAACAGGGCACTAAGGCGAAATAAAGTCTTGCATTAAAAAAAGAAGAGGTAGTTATGACGTCTTTCTGTTTTTCGTCGCTATTTTAGGCGTGCATAAAGCCCTGAGTTATTCAATTTCTGTTGTTCGAGGCTCTTGAAAACTTCTCTGCAAACGTTTCCTATTTTCCACAAAAAAAGAACGGCGAAATATTGACCTGATATTTAGAAAAAAAATCTATTATTTGGGCCCACAACTCAAGTCAAACTTAAGCTCGAACCAAGTTGTTTCGAGCTTGAGATGTCGTCGAGCTTGAGGCTCTGGAAGTACTAAGACCTTGAGACGTCGTCCTTTCATTCTCTGTTCCTTCGACATATGTGTTCATTTCTGCCCCAGTCTCAGGTTTATTCAACGTGGTTAAGATTCACCAGCTCACCTGCACCCTTACTATATTACATCAAACCAGAACCCCAATAACAAAGTTTGCATATACTAGAAACATAATACGAAGTGCCTGTCATTATGAAAGCATTGATTTAATCGAATTGTCAAAGAGAGGCAGCACGGACCAAGATGAGGGTGACACGGACTTGAATGCCAGATTGAAACGCACCCTCGACGAGCCTGTCATACTCGAGTGGGCATTTCAGGTGTAGCCGCTGACCGCATTTCCTACCTGAAAGTAGCGTTGGACGTTAAGCGTTAAATTTTTGGGTAACGCATCAACGTACTTCTTAGATTTCTATTGGCTAACAATTTTTTACTTTACGATTGTGCGGTATCGCCTATTAAGGTAGGTTAGTTGTTACTCGTTACTTTTGATTGATGTGATTTTTTATTTTGTCGCAGCTAATTCTACGCCAAGGCTTCTCGGGAAATAAGACTCGGGTGGTCGGTTCGCAAACCAAGTCTCTCGGAGCATTTTTAACTCGGCGCGCTTTCTCCTGACCCCCCCCCCCCCCCCCCGACGCCCCTTCTTATTAAACAAGCGACTGGGTCAACTCGTCTGTTTGATTAAAAATAAAGTTTATTGCTTAGGCCTATGTTCGCACATAAAGGTCACTGTATCATTCGCAGAGTACGAAGCTTCACCAATCAGAAAAATAAATTCAAAATATGTATATTTTACAAATTATCTAAAAAAATGAACACTACGAAATCACTCAATAAAGCTAAAGTTTTAGTTCGTTTCTGCGACTTACCGATCTCACATATTACTGAAATAGTAAGGCAAAAGTAACGTTCGTTTTTTTAGTAACGGTAACGTCGTTACCTTTCCAGGGCTGTAACAAATCTCAGTAACTCATTAATTTTAACGCAGAACTGTTAATTTTCTGGCACCTAACCATCTCCAGTCGCCAACCAGGTTCGAAAGTAGACAGTGGTGTAGCCGCTACGGCCCGTATGAGCGGGTACCGCATTGAGGCAATCGACTGATTTCAATCGCACCTTTGTTGCCACGGCAGCGGGGTATTGAATATCAAACACAAGAAAACAATACACAATGTGTCCATCTCTTGGCGGCAATTCATGCACGGTCACAGAATTCTCTTCCTTTAAGTCAAAAGGAACATATTTATATACAACAGCAGAAAATTGGAGTACTTTCAATAAATCAAAGCACGCATATACATATACAAAGCACAACAATTTGACAATTTAAGTGGGTCTTCCGGGCCTCTGGTAAGTAAGACTGTCGGGGTGCCTAGTTGTCCGCGATCTACGTATCGAGCCTGCATTATAGTGTCACTGAGTTTGGACGTCCCAGAGGGACACAGCAAAGCAAGTTCGTCACTCGAAGAAGATATCAAGGTTGTCCTCTAGCTCAGAATCCGAGCTAACCTGAACCGGAACATATTTCAGGTTTGCCCTGGCGACTTTATTTTTGGATTGGAGCCAGACATGGGAAGTAATCCTTTGAAAGTGAAGGATCACTTGTAATCCGTTACTTTTTCAAGTAACTTTGTAATTGCCACGTTATTTGCTTTACGGCAGTAATTTGCTATGTAAATTCGTTACAAATATTGGTAACGGATTACTTTTATTACTCGTTACTTAAAACAAATGAACATCGTATAGAGACACAGTTCAACAAAGAAGAAAATGTGGTGACGAGAATAACCGAAAAGAAAACACAATTTTTCTGTGACCGGTTACTAAAACGAGTTGAAAAACTCGCATGGCATATACTAGAGTCACTGTATGGGTTCACAGAGTAACCAAACTCAGAAAGTTCGTTCTAGAACCGCGGCGCGGCGCTGAAACCGAAACCATGGCGCCGCCATCTTGGGTCCACGCGTCGACGGGGGATGAAGGCAGTAGTGACATGCATTGGAGCGTGTTGAAGGAGCTGGTTCATTCCGTGATACGCGGAATGAACCAGCTGTAATGGCACTCACCTCACAAAGCTTGCTTGTTGCAACTGCAGTGGCCTCGAAATCTTTCCGTCTTACTATAGCCAGCCAAGCCTTTTCCTCTGACTCGCAGTGGCGTTCTTTCAAAACGGGATCCGGAAAAGTCTCTTTCTATCCTCCGACCTGCTGCTGCACCCAAAAGTGCAACAAGCAGGCACTCGTGCCGCTAGGTACACAACCTCTCTTGTTTTTGACGTCGGTAACCGCGTGGAAAAGTCGGCGCGTAAACGCGCGTTCGATGAGCAGTTGTTTGCTGGACCCAAAATGGTGGCGATTGCGGCCGCTTGAAGCGCTGATGGAGGTGAGTCTCAGCGGTGCTTGTGTCACGTCATCGCTACCGTCCAATGATGCTCACAAACCCAAAACATGATTGCGCTAGAGTGAGTATGTTGTCGGCAAAACGCAAAACGAAAATGAATGCGTTACTCTGGGAACTCATACAGTGACTCTAGCATATAAATACATTATTTTGTATTCTGCAGATGGCAATGATATGTACTGTTTGTGGTGTTAATTTAAATGCGATACCTCAAACAATTTAGACGGAAAAAATTACCAAATTTAGGGCATAATTGCCCGCAGATACATGTTTGGACATTTGTTCGAAACTTATCTTGAATAACAATAATCATATCTTAAGACGACACTTACCTAGGCTATACATAGATCATTCTTAAAAAGTTTAACATGTCTACCATAAATAGCTTCGGCTAAAGCGCGCTTCAAATATGGCACAAACGACAATCGTCAAAAACCCGTCGTCCTTCTTCGCTCCTTCGGGAATTTATTTCTTTAAAACTAAGCATGCCAGAACATTGAAATAAACGGCATTGTCTTTCGCAAGGAATGCGGCACCGCATGTAAAAATTAGAAAAAAAATATTATGAATGTACCTCACTGCTTGAATCCAAATGAAACCGCCCGCCGGTCTTTCGAAGTTCGTAGAACTTATAACTTTGTCAGGATCTCGAAAGTTCGAAAATTTTCGAATTCTCTAGATAAATAAGTTTGAAAGTTCGAAAATTATCGAATTTATAGCATAGGAAGGTCGAAAGTTCGAAAAGCTGCCAACTTCTTAGTGCAAGAAGTTCGAAAGTTCAAAGATCATCGAATTTTTTAGTCCATCAAGTTCGAAAGTTCGACAAGCGTCAAATTTCGCAGCGTAATAGGTTCGAAAGTTCGAAATCCAGCTGAAGAAATATAATTTATATAAGCGCGTTTTATTTTTCTTTATCTAGCATACGTTTACACCCGGATAGTATTTATTTGTTTTTCATAGGAAACACTGCAAAATTAAGCTCCGAATTTTGAAGATTTTTGAATCAAACAAAAATAAACTCCAATAAACTCCGAATTTCTCCGAAAAAAAATTAATTCCGAAAAACAGCCTCCGAATTTGACGAAAAATAAACTCCGAAAACACGGAATTCTAGCCATGAGCAGGCAGGGAGTGCTGCCGAAATTGCTCCGACTCCTAAGCCGCATTCTTAAAAATGAGAATATTAGAGGAAGTTCCAGTTGGGGCCGGTGGGGTTCTCGAGAGGACTGTGCATCCGGGAAATTAGACTGAAACTTTGGGGACAGGGAAGCATTGAACAAGCTAGTAGGTGATATGGACCCTCGAGTTGAAACAAGAGAGAACGGCTGTAAGCGGCGTGAGAGACGTGAACGCATGCTGAGGACTGTTAATGATATTTTTTGATAATTTCTCAACGGCATACTCAATTCAGATGTGTGTCCACTGCTGTAATATTTTGCTTCTTGTTTATCTTGATCTCCAGAACGCAAGATGGTGTAGTGTTCACAAACAAATTTGTCAAGCGAATGCTGTTTAGGTTTGCCAGCTGCTGTGTGGCATCTTTTGGTGTGAATATTGCTCTATCTCCAACCAATGTAAGGCATAAAGAATGTGGACGGGAAGACGGTGTTGTTGCTTGAAGAATTGTCACCTGGTTGATGGCATTTCCGAGACCCTGTTGTGATGAATGACTCGTTGTTTAAGATAAATGTGTGATATTTTGATCCTTCGTCGGTGTTGAATGTCTTCTGACAGAGTGCCAGTTAAGAGTACAGCATTAAAACTTGGGCTTGGGCTAGTTGTTCCATTACTGAATAAAAAGGCGCCTGTCCTGTAGTCCGTGTTTCTTTATTGTCCTCGTTTGTTCGCGCTTTTTAACCTTTTATTCAAGACTACAGCGTTTTCTAAGCCTTGTTCTATTGACACTTGTTCAAAGGGCCTGACTTGTAGGAAGATCATTTTACCTGCATGTCAGAAGCTCTTGGCCAGGGAGCTCTAAAAGTTCTTTCGACGGGTCGGCATAACTATTCACAAACATAGCCTTCCGACAATGGTCTGGTTAGATGTTTAACGCGTCCTCTTACTCCAGCGCCAGCGTATAACCAAGTGGTTAGAAATAAACAAATGCACTTTAAGCGAAGTGCGTGAAATACAAGGTGTAATGTTCACAACAATACTGTGCAACACGCGGAAGGCGTGGTAAAGTTGTGGAAGTTTGAAAGAAGCATGTCCTCACGAGAGCTCGTCGCCGTCATCCGTACACTGGAAATGACCCCGAATAAAGCCCGTTTTTTTTCCAACGGTTCGCAGCTGCGAGACAGCTTTCTGAGACAATGAAGTAAGGAAGTGGCGCTCAGGAGACGGTCACTTCGAGCATCTGTCAAGAACATGTACACACACCGTCTTCACACTTCTAAATTTTCGCTCAAATCTGACCCAGAGAAGAATGCGGTGACACACAATAAAAAAAAATGAAAGACGTTTACAATTTCCTGTAATGCCGAATTAGAGCGCAGTTCTTGCAGGAGGAGGAGGGGAGGGGCGTACCCTCCCCATCCTCCTCTCCTGCTACCCTCCCATTTCGCGGGACATTTTCCCTAAATTTTCCGCTAAATTTAGCGGAAAAACTTCCCAGTAAATTTAGCGGAAAAATTCCCCGCCAAATTTAGCGGAAAAAATTCCGCGCTAAATTTAGCGGAAAACTTGCCCTTCTCGTTCTTGCTTCCTTTTGTGTCGGTAAAAACACTGTCAGTAGACATGTCCAAACCATACACATGTACACATCGCGACACTCTTAGCGCGAACACGGCATCGGCGCATTTTCGCATTTTACTTCTAAATAGTATTAGCGAGTACGAAATTTTATCGCTTACAATATAGAACTAAATGAGCTCTTTCCGTAGCAATAAAAACTTGGATGACATCCCTTGGTTTCAGAGAGAAAAACTGGAAAAACCGGCGATCGCTTGTTCGCGCTAACAGTGCCGCGCTCTGTACGATGAAGCAAACTTGCTTGGGACACGCTTGTGGCGTGTTCGCAGATAATTCTGTAATTAGAGAGTTTTAGGAAACCGTCTTTGGCACATCGGATATGGTACGAGTAGGGGCCCTCCAGTACGATCTGCGGATATGAGAGCCTTCTGTGGCAGCGCATGCGCAGTGCGTAGCGGAGGGCCCATCGTATACTGTATGGGATGTGCAAAAACGCTTCTTTAAAACTCCCTGTTATGCCTGCAGCAATCCCCGTGCCTTTTGTATGACGTGCGAGCAGTATGACACCAGAGCTGTCGAGGGCTTGCAGAGGTGGCGATGCGCAGTGATATGAAACAAAAGAAAAAGAAAATTAGGACTTGACAGAAACTACTATGGTTACTGACAGATTAAGAAACCTAGGACGTGGCTTAAGTAGCACACGCATCTTGCTTCGTGACTCGTTCTTCGGCGTCGTCATTATCGGCTAACGACGCAATTTCATCGGCAGCGGTGCGATAAGGGGATCCTGGAAATGCCCCACGCCTTGCGATTTTTAAATAAATGTTTACTGAGGCTATTAACGCCCAGACGTTTTGGTGGCGCCCTCTAATGGTTTCCATTCGTGACGTCATGACCATGATTGGCCACGCCGTGATTGGCAGAATTCGCCTCACCGTGAACCATAAATTGGGGCAGGCATTGTCAGTACACAGAAAGTTATAGGGGTGGCAAATCGCGAACTTCAACCACAACGGCGCTTTTGGTCGCTCACGTGGCTAATAGCTTCCTTTCTGAGAACGAGCGAGCCATCTGTCATCTGGGAATTTGCAGATTCTACTCACAAATTGCTAGAACTAAGTGCGCAGTGCGGGCCACGCGATCATTATAAAAGAATATATTAGAACAGTGCTTTTAACGGTGAGAACGGCTTACACAAAAGAGGACCACAAAATAATGTATGCGACGCAGTTTTTCGTTCAGTGACATCATTTTTGTGAGCTGAGGTGATCTCATCGCTCAATTACGTGTTTCAATAAGATCCCAAGCATTCATCTTAACAACTGGAATCGTCTACGAACCGTTAAATTGCTATTTTGCATATCAAATTACGCACAAGATTAGAGCATTACCACCCAAGTAAACTACTCTCTCAAGGAAGGACAAAAACGTGGCGCACAATAAAATGTTGCTCCGAACAGATTTGACAAACACCTGCAGAGAATAAGATATTTGTTACATCGGTTTTTCTTATGATGCGGAGATAAATGTGGTAAATTAGAACTCTATTTACTACAGTAATAAGAAAGATAAAAATAAAATTCAAACTTGAATATGTCGTAAAACATGCTCATTTTTTGTTCTAAGCTACCTTCGCGCACACAGGTTAAAAATTAAGTTTCTGTTACGCAGTAATTTGTTTTAGTGTGTTTGGGACCTAAAAATATGCGAGCTCACTAAAATTGATGTTAGGACAAAAAACAAAACCAATCATAGATTATTTTGCAGTGTTGAATACAGAATACTTTGCTTCATTTTTCTCACACGCCTCTGTGATGTGATTATTAAAGCAGTTTATGAAGCATATACGGTTCTCAAAGAGTTTAAAATGTTTTAAAGTAACCATACACCAATGCTTTTTGACATCTCATCATGGAAAGTTCGAACACAAGCGAAAAACTTAAATACCGCCACATATGGCCGGAATTTATTCCCTACATTACCACTGATGATATAAAGCCTGGTCAGATACTTCCATCACGGAGACTTGCCGCCAACTCACAAAAATGCGCGCACTGTTCAATAAACAAGCCTTCAAACGGCCTTATGCTGAGCAACACCGCGACCGCCACTAATATATCTATAAGCTCGTGTTCATACGATTCCGCACCGGCCAAATTGACTGTTCTGAAGAGCCCCTCACAAAATACCAAGGACGCCACCGGGTCATTCGCCAAACTTCACCTTCCGACTTCCTAGTGGGACCTGAACAAGCCACAAATGACCGGCGGGGCCACAGTTGCCACGCTGTGTCCCTCAGTCGCCTGAAGCCCTTCACTCCTGGCGACTCACACTTTGTAATTTCTTTTTATTTCCATTCATTGCTGGCGGAGACTGAGGGAAAGAGCTAACCACAGGCAGCTTGACGAGCGCTCGACACCCTTATAGTGGCAGCATTGAAAATGATACAAACATCTCAGAGAAAGCATGTTGCAAACTTAAAAGATCCAGAGATTTCTAAAACATGAACTTAGTTGCTTTACGTGGTAAACAAACAATATCAGAAATAGAACGAAAACACTCCAAAGACAGCTTTGTCAAATAATATCAGTATCTATAAAGAGTTTCTAAAAATATGTACCATAGTGCAATCTCGACCGCAAACATGCTACGTCAAGCACCAAAACGCATGTAAACAAAAACAAAAATGTTCACCTCCATGAAATACACAAAATACTTCTCACATGTTGAACGATGTAAACACCACCTTAGCAAGCAGAACACTATATAACTACAAGTACATTGCCATTAGGTTGTATAATGTAGTATTAATCGAATATGTTTTGTTATCAATATGATCGTTCAGAGTTTTGGGAAGGAAGTATTTGAGCATTTGGGTTCCGTAACTATAGTCCGTTGCAACCTAAGAACGAATGGCGAGGGTAAGACGGGCTGGGGAGGAGGAAGCAGACGGAACGCTGGAGAAGAGAGGGGGAAACCTCCTTCTCTCTTTAGCGTTCCGTCTGCTTCCTCCTCCCCGGCCCGTCTTACCCTCGCCCTTCGTTCTTAGGTTGCAACCGGGAATAGTTCCACATATATCCACCCTCCAGTATTCGCTATGATGGGTCGAGTAAGCGGGATCATTTCTAGTTATTGAAGCCAGTAATTCTAGATTTTGTGTGTTACGTTTTAAGTATGATCGAAAGCTCTGACTTAACCTTAACCCTAACCAACCCTTCCGCCAGGATTGCCATCTCTGAAGAGTGACAAAGTGGCGGAGTGACGATAATGTGGCCACGACGTTGCGCGGTCTAAGCACCGTATGCTTGCTCGCGAAAAAGCTAGTGTTAAGAGTCTATCCTCTGTGATTCCAGAAACTCGAATCTGTTTGCTAATTCTCTAGCTAAAAACACCTCCACAGTAGAAGAACACATTTTCTTTATGCACTCATTATTTTTGCTGTGGAGAACTGGTGTAAAAAATTGAGTGCGATGAAGCATAAAAGATCCTGAAATGTTTCATTAGCATTGAAGGTTATAGGTTTAATTTTGAAGAGTAACCAAGTCACATAAAAAGAAAAGATGGGGTAATATAAACCTGAGTTTCCATCAGTAAATAAAATAAAATGCGCAAAATTACGTATCTTGAACTTCGACATCATTTTTTTCTCTAGCGTTTAATGTCGACTTGTAAGGCCGAATCATCAATTCTGTTCATCCCGAAGTTTGTTTTGGAAAAGCGTATTAGGAGAACTTATAGAGTTAAACATTAGTTAATAAGTTACTTGCATGACCACGGTTTTCGGTGCAAATGCTTTACGGTATTTGTACAATACGTTGAACCTTGACCTTTATTAAGTATGCCTCAAGTTCATTTTACGCAGTGTACATAAAACGTCTTTGAAAAAAATATAAGTTATGTTAATCAGTCACATCACAAACGTGACGCCATCGGTCCGAACCGAAACTAGATGCCCATGTGTACGAGGCACGTAGCCAGGATTTTGTTTCGGGGGGAGGGGGGAGGGAGGGGGGGGCGCCCATGACAAAATGTTGTATGAGGGGAGGGGGAGAGGAGCCCCTAGCAAAATGGAATATTTTTTTTTTTTGGGGGGGGGGGGGGCTTGGGCCCCGTGGGCCACCCCCTGGCTACGTGCCTGATGTGTACGCAACCAAGCATAGACGGACAAGTTTCAGGCAGTAGTGTCGTCTGCTGATCTCATCAGTCAAACTCAAATCGAGGTGGCGGTAGAGACCTATTCATATATCTTCTAATGTGTCAAGTCTCCTCGTGTGCACAGCCATGGTATCATGTGTTCTCGAAGAAGATTCGCTTTAGAGCAGCTCTATATCCGAGTCATCTTCTAGCACGGTTTCATGGATGCGTGTCAGAATAAGTGAAATAACAGTACGATAGAACGAGGACGCGTTACATGTGCCCAGAATATTTAATTGAACGTGTCCTGGAAAATAAATATTACTGTTATTTCACTGCATAAATAAACTACACATTTAAGCTGAGACGCTTAGTTTCCGCTCAAACGCGAAACGGGAAATTCCAACGCGATGTTAAAATTTTATATGTAACCAATATGTTATTCAAAAGTCATAAGCAATTTTATTCTTTTTTTGTGTGTGTGAAAAGTGGGGTGCGTTACCAATAGCTGACGCCACTCCACTCCATGTGTTCATATGATTCGTCTGCCGCCATTTTCACGCTGGAATTTCTTTTAGATGCGGAGCATCTCTTGCTCGGGTCTATGTCCCGCGGCGTCGTAGTCCGCACCCACACTACGCACGCGCAACTCTCCTCCTTCCCTCTCTCCAACAGCTGCGCGTTACTCTCTCCGCTCTCTCTCTCTACCAGCTGCGTGCACTGCGCGTGCGTTCGATTGTACTCACACCGCGCGCGCACGCGCAACTCTCCTCCTCTAGTCTCCTCTCCTTCAAGTGAGAAAAAAAAATAAACGGCGAGCGGCGAGCGTTCCAAGTTTCTCTGCCGCGAGCCGCGACGAAGGCTCGCGTAGGGGGTGCGCTAGGGCAGTCGGTGGCGCCATCTCTCGACGTCAGCACGCAACTGACTCTTTCCTCGGAACCAACACGATGCTCCGCATCACTCCATGGTTCCCCTCGGGAAGATGTTGTAATTTTTTACATCAGATAATATTTGGAGCAGAAAAAGGCAAGCTTCGAAACTTCGGTATCTTGTTCCGACCTCTAGCGCCACATTTCTACTGTGACGGAGTGTTTGACAATATGTAGGTTATGTTGTCGGTAAAACATAAAATGCATTTTTTTAACATTTTTTTATAAAGTGCATAAAATAAGCTTGGGGCGTGTTGAACAAAGGTTACGTTTTAACGCTTTGGACAACTACCGTAAAGCATTTGCAGCGAAAATCGCTGGCATGCCAGTAACGCATTCAATACCGATTAATAAACGAACTTGTAATATTACGTTTTTCAAAACAAAGAGACGAACAGAATTAAATATTCCGACTTACAAGTTTACATTAAGCGCAAAAAAAAATATTGAGAAAGATAATTGCCTAGACACGTAATTTTTCGCATATGTTTTTTTTATTGACAACAACTTCGGTATACATTCTTCCATCTAAGCTTTTTCTCTCACACTTAAAAAATTCGACAGACACTTAAGGCTGCTTACATGAAGGAATGCGAAAGCATTCCTACACGCGGCGCATTCCTTCGAGCAGCGGGCCATAACTTCCTTTCGCACACGGCGCTCCGGCGTCCCCCCCCCTCCTGCTGCGCGCCAGCAGTTGAGCTGGCTCCTTAGCAACGAGGACTCCGTTGCTATGGGGCCACATGCACTCCGGCGGTGAGATCACGCTCCCCACTGCGCGGGCGCGGTGAACCCCGACGTCTCCACGGCTTCCGTCACGATGCATCTGCGTTGCTGTGCTTTTCTTTGTGTTTTATTTCTGAGACGCGTCCTCTTCGACCTTGAGCTGCCCCGCCGGCTTTCCTGACGAAGCATCTGATATGACCCGTCGCAGCCAATAAGAATTCATCGCTAGTTTCGCTGCTACAGACAACGCCCAGCCAATGGGAATTTAGTTGCCGCTTTTCGCCAGCTTCACCGGCTTCGCTCCATAAGACAGTTAATGCATTCGCACTAAAGCAATGCTAAATAAACATCGCAAGATTTTGTATGTTTCCTAATCAGTTTTTTACTCTAGTTCTCCACAACAACAATAATTGCTGAATGAAGAAAACGTATTCTTTTATTGCGGATATGTTTTAAGCTTGAAAGTTAGCAAACGGATTCGAGTTTCCGATGTCATAGAGATTAGATTCTTAACACAAGCTCTTTCGCAAGCAAGCATGCGGTGCTTAGATGGCGTCAATTCGCCACCACAATGTCACCTCTCTGCCACTTCGTCGCGTCCTCAAATAGGGCAATCCTCGCTGAAAGGTCCAGTCCAGTAGGTCAAAGTTGGAGTCGCCAGGGGTGAAGGGCTTAAGGCGACTAACGGGCGCACCGTAACAATCGTGGCCACTCCGGTCATTTGTATGTTGTTCAAGTCGCACTGGGTAGTCGAAAGGTGAAGTTTGGCAAATTACTCGGTGGGGTCCTTGCTATTTTGTGAGAAGCCTATTGAAACGGCCAGTTTGGCCGGTGAATAATTGTATGAGCACGAGCCTATAGATACATTATTGGCTGTTGGGGTGTTGTTCATCATAAGTCCGTCTTAAGTCTTTTTACTGAACAGTGCTCGCTTTTTGGCAAATTGGCGGCAAGCCTCCGTGAGGGAAGTACCTGACTAGACTGTAGAGCATCAGTCGTAATGCGAGGAATAAATACCGGTCATATGTGGAGGGATTGCTAGAGTTCTACCACTCTCTCGGTTTATTTTATGTGTATTATCCATATTCGAACTTTCCGAGATGAAATGCCAGAGAAGCATTCGTCGATATTTATTGTGGAGGGATTGTTAGAGTTCTACCACTCTCTCGGTTTATTTTATGTGTATTATCCATATTCGAACTTTCCGAGATGAAATGCCAGAGAAGCATTTGTCGATGTTTATTGCAAAAATTCTTCAAACTCTATCAGAACCGTATTTGGTTATTAATATATTTTATTTAAATAATCGTATCTCAGACGTGTAAAAGAAAAATGAAGCTGAGTGTGCTGTAATTAACACTGCGAATTGATGGATGATTGGTTGTGAGTCTTGCTGTAACAAAAGTTTTAGTTTGCTGGCATTTTTTGGGTCCAAAAGAAATTACGAAAAGATTACGGCGTCAGACCAGAAACATATTTTCGACCTGTTGGCGCGAAGATAGCCTGGAACAAAAAGAAGCATTGTTTACGACCTCATTTTTATTACCTTAACAAATTTGAAAAAAGCTGTCCTCTTTCTTATTACTGTAGCGAATGCAGTTTTAAGTTAACTCATTTATCTCCGCATGAAAACAAGAACCGCGTAAGTGATTCCTGACTCTCTACAGGCGTTTGCGAAATCTGTTCGACGCAAAATGTTATTGTCCGCCGTTTTTGTCCTTGCTTGAGAGAGTAGTTTACTTGAGTTGTAAAACCCCAAGCCTGTGCGTAATTTCATAAAAATATAGAAATTTAGCACTCTGTAGGCAATTTTAATTGTTAAGACGGGTGTTTGGGCCATTATAGAAACACGCTCTCGAACAATGAGATCGACCCAGCTCACACAAAAGATGACGATGATCGAAAACAGCGTCGTCTCCTTTGTATTCGTGGTCCTCTTTTGTGTGAGCTGCTCTTAACGTTTGAAAGCGTATATTTTAATATGTTCCTTTTTAAAATGATCAGGTGAATCACATTGAGCAATTTGTTCGGAGTAATTTTGTGTGAAAACTGCAAATTCTTAAATGTCGGATGGTTCACCCGTTCTCGGAAATAAAGCTAATAGCGACCTGTGCCAGTGGCGGATCCAAGGGGGTGGGGGAGGGCGGGGGAGGGGGCGGGGGCGACGGTTGCGGCCGCCCTTCCCCAAACGAAGTCGACCTCCCCTCCCCCTTCTCGGAGGGCAATTTTACATGGGTGGACTCCCCGGTGCACACGAATAAATGGGAGAATAGTATCCTTCCAAATTTTCCGCCCCCCCCCCCCCCCCCCAAAACGGAGTTCTGGATCCGCCCCTGACCTGTGCGACCAAAAGCGCCGCTGTGGTCGAATTTCGTGATTGACCAAACCGTTAAAGCTTTTTGCATACTGAAAATGCCTGCCCAATTTCTGGTTCACGGCGAGGCTTAAATATGACCATGTTTATATGCATACAGAGAGAATCGCTAGACATGATGTCAGCCAGTACTGCTGCCCAACTGAACTGGGCTCCGCCTTAGACGGTGGCTTTTGTAAGCAGGCGGGGTTGAAGACTGCGCTGAAGTCGAGCACATCGATAGGTCCTAATGCGCCACGTGGCTATAACCGTTTTCGCACGCCCGATGACAAAGGTGCAGCTTGCAGACAGACGTCGTGAAGGTATCGGCCTCTATCGACTGAAATAGGACCAGGTTTATTTGTGTGCACAGAGAATTGCTAGACATGCGGTCAGCCTGTACTGCTGCCTTTTCGGAACTGTCCTCCTGCTTGGAAGGTGACTTTGTACACTTGCAGGGAAAAAATTGAAACTGCGCCGAACTGCGCCACTGAGGGAATAGGGAAAGAGCACATAACGAGCGGACGACCAGAGCGAAAGAGCAGGGCGGGAACGGCGCCGCGGCCTCACGAAATCAGTCCAGTCCAGTCCAGGCCAAGACCGGCGAAACCAAAGAAAGCTGCGTGCACCAGGTTAATAAATGCTAGCGCACTTGAACAAATACACTCGGATCTATTAGCCGGGGAACCCAAATATATGTGTTATAGAGGCTACTGGGAAAATCATCGAGTCAATCTGAACAAGGAAACTAAAAACAGCGTCTAAAGCGAGGGTTGTACGAGCTGCGTGCTTCCATTGGGGGCGTGGATCTGCCGGCGCGCGATACCGTACGTTTACATTTCTTCGCTGTCGCGGCAGCAATAGCACGTGAGGCCGGAAGTATTTTGACGAAAACGAGTGGTAGTAGCTGCTGCTGGCAGTTCCAATCATCGCAGCGAAACAAGCGCTCGCATGTCGGAAACAAAACAACTGGCAGCATGCGCAAAATACCAGCAAACAATTTACTGACTTCTCGGAGCGGGCAACGTGGACGAGTCGCTCGCCAACTCAGCGAGCGCAGCCTAACTCCCAAAACGAGCAGCATGTATGCGGCGCCCGCAGTGCCATAACGCGTTATGATGCCGACACACACACACTCTCACACTACACTGCATACACAGACAGACTACGAGAACACGAGAGCGCACACACACACGCATGCACACACACAACTAACACACAAACACACACACAAATATGCAAGCAAACACCGGCAAACACGTACACACACGCACACACATGCCTGCATACATACGTACATAATACATACACATCTGCATGCATGCATGCATACTTACAAACGTAGATACATAAATACATATATACATAAATACATGCGTACATACATTCTTACATACACACGTACTATACATGTTTATATGAGGTTGCACATGTTGATGTTCCGATGTAAATCGAGCCTGAACATTCGACGCCTACATAGAGAGCTCTAACATTAACAGGATGTGCACTGAGCAGGGTAGCAGTAGTAGTACGTAGTAGTAGTATGCATATTTTTTTTTGTGTTGGGGGGGGGGGGTTGGGAAACCGACTGTTGTTGGGGCGTACTTAGACGCCCATGTCACAGTTTTCTTCCTGCAAAAAATTAGTCTAATAAACTTGCCAAGGTCCACGTTAGGGGCGTTCGCAGATGACCGAGTTAGCGACTCAACTAACTTTTGGCGACATCTCCCGGTAGCCGCAGCCAGCAGACAGCAAATTGCATCGTCTGCTCGCTGTGCTTATCGGGAGATGGCTCCACAAGGTAATACTGCGGCTGAATCGCACGCCTGCGAACGCACCCAATGTGGACTTTGGCAATTGTATTGGTCTCATTTTTTTAGGTATAAACATCCCCATTACATTTTACACAGTAAAAATAATGTGCACGCTCTGTGCACATTTTGCAAAAACATGAGCTTTCTATGTGCAGGCGCCGAGTTCTGCTAGTTGTACAGTGGAAGATCCGCTAATGCCACTATTACAATAATAAAAAAAAATTTCGTGTGCATATCTGACAAGTTTAGAGATTCTGCTTTGCGGCACGCCAGTAGTGACATTGGTATCACCCAACTTGTGGCTTGCGCAGGTCGTGGGCTCTTTAAACATTTCTTGTACATTGATACGAAGGAGTCTTCGATATTCTATAACGTTGTTCTAAGCCAGCTCCTCATGTGACTGGTTTGGAACTGCAAGTTTTTGGTGTTTCATCTACCCTTTCACGCAGCTTTTTCGCAGAAAACAGTTCGTGGTCTTCCGCATATAACCACACTCTTTCCATAAACCGTTACCGCCATTTTATCAACGCAGCCATTTTTATACTCTCTTCAGAGCACTCCGATCCTTGTGAAAAGTGCGGTGGCTAAATTCGGCTACTAATTCTGACATCTAGACCATCCGCCGTCTGTGTGAATGCTGCAGCCGGGGACGGAGTCGCGCTGATTCCACCGACTACCGACGTCAAGCATATCCTGTGAACAGTGTAGAAAACGCATACCATCTTTGATTAACATTTTTGTGCTTAAGTCATCTTCAAGGGCACTAGCTGTCAGTTGGTTTGGTATCAAGCGCCAGAGCTAAACATTTCTGATTAAGAATGGCTGCCGGTGGCGTTACACCAAGAAACTTGACAATTTCAAGAGCGGGCGTCTTCGTAGACGACCGAGCTCTACGATAGCTACGGTAGGGAATACATACCTACAGCAACGACGCTATCTTGAGACAGACATAATGATAAAAACATCAAGTTACATGCGGTATTGACAAAAAATAATGAAAAAAGCACAGGATATAACTCGAAAAGGCACAATAACGATAACATGGAAAGGAATTTACTAAGACAAAGATAACCACTGCTAAATTACGTGACAACGATGGTATCAATTGAGGATGGCGGCACTGAAATACTCTTACTTATATTTTATGCTTATCCTGCATCAAAATACAAGCCTAAAGGAATGCTGAACCGAATTTTGGATCTCACAAGAAAAACCTGCAGAAACGTTGAACAGGACGCGACTAACTCCAAAACACCACTCATACATCAATATCTCAAGCGGATGGCCTTATTTTTGAAAAAGGATGCGCGATCAAGCGAGGACTGTGACGTCATGATCTTCCTGAAACAGTTGCGAATGAGGGGAAGTGGCCTCGCATCTCTCCTCCTTGCTTCGTTTCTCCTGCACGAGGGGACGAAGTGAAGAGGAAAGGGAATCATCCTCATCATCATTTATTTTTCCTCGATGGCCAGGAGCATTATACAAGAAAGCAAACACTTAAAAAAAACGAACACAAATATTTTATGACAAAAACACGCTGTAATCTAGTTGTGGGTCAGACAGAAATAGAGTAATGACTGCAGCAAATTTATTAGTGACAAGTGTGAAAACAATCGGGTATAGTAGAACGTTCCAATCGTCAATGGCCAATGGTAAGGTTGACATTTCATGAGTGACGGTTGACGATGAAACCATGCGGAGTTTACAAAGAATGTTTGAAACGGAGAAAAATACGGTGAGGAGGCGATAGCAAACATTGTCGGATATGATTGTTGTGATAAAATATCCGAGAGGGGAGAGTGAGACGAGACGGTTAGCATCGGCGATGACAGATGTTATTTGAGCGGTCCATGACAGGTCAGATGTCAGATGAATTTCTATGTATTAATACGATAAGCAAGTAGTTACTGGGATGCTAGAAAGGTGGTAAGAGAAAGATATAGAACATCTAAACTGCGCGAAAACTATAGAGATTTACGTTTATTATAGTTTAATGCCATTTGCCATTTCTGGCAAAATTGAATTATCAGTGAGAGATCATTCTGCAAGATTAGATGATTATGATATGGATAAATCGGTCTGTATATGACACAGTCATAGGCGAGCAAACGTAGTGCAGAAGAAATGTCATGGTGGAGATCAATAATGTAGATTAAAAAGAGAGCAAGGCCAAGAACTGTTCCCTGAGTGACGCCAGACGTTACTGTACTTGCGGTAGATACTTTGTTGTCAGAAGTGTACTGTTTGCATTAGTGAGGAATTCAGAAATCCATTTGAATACAACGTGGTGAATGTTAATATCACTTTGTTTAATTAGAAGACGTTGATAAAGAACTTTGTCAAATGTTTTGCAGTAGTCAATAAAGATGGCGTCAGGTTGAAAATTGGAATCAAAATTTGAGTAGACGTCACTTGGAAATGCTGTTAGTTGAGTTTCGAATGAGTATGACTTACGAAATTCGTGCTCATGATTAAAAAAAGTTCACGAGAGTCTAGAAAAGTTTATTAGGTTTGAATAGAGAATATGCACCATGAGTTCAGATGAATCGCTGGTGAGCGAGATAGGACGATAGTTACTGATTAGTTGGCGGGCACCTGTTTTATGAACGGGTACGACATCAGCAATTGTACAATCAGATGGAACTTCAGAGAGTTTAAGTGACCTGAGAGAATATGTCTGCAGAGGAAAGTGGAAGAAATATGTTTAGTGTTTATTAATACTTTAGAGGTAATTTGGTCATCTCCAGAGCTGGAGGACAGGTTCAGTTGATCAATCGCCTTAAGTACGCCAGAGCGGTCGATGAGAATCGTGAAGTCACATGTCTCGTCGGCCTCGTCGGCTGTGCTCAATAGCGCACTTCTTTTCCAGAAATACGGTCATCCGTTAGAGATATCGCTGTATGAGTGATGTTCTGTGGCTTCGCAGCGTCCCACCTATCGCTCCAGCCTTGTTTTGTAAACTCCAAAGTTCGCTTGAGTATCCCTTTAACGGACTATATTATCAGTAGTGGTCATGCTTTGTAAATATTATTCAAACATAGCTGCCGCCAGAAGTGAATGATTAAAATTTGCTTTATAGCACAATTCACTTTTTGACGCTATATGTAAAAGATCCTTTCTTTGAGTTTTAATGGCAGACTTCAATGTTGAGGTGTTCTGTCAGGAATGGGATATCGTATTTGCACCACGATTTGGAATGTTCCTAAAATATACATTAGAAATTCAAAGCTACAACGATGGTGTGCTTAATTGTCAGCAAACATCCAAAACGCGCATCGTGAAGCTTTCTCTTGAAGTCTACCGAAACGAAAAACTACAATACATAATCGCGAAGTTCGTCATCACTAGATGATCTACAAGTAAAAAAAAAAATGTTTACAAATCTCTGTAACGCGAAATTAGAGCGCAGCTCTTGTGGAGGAGGAGAAGAGGGTACAGAGTGGGGGGGTAAGCCTCTCCTCCTCCTGCGTGCCCTCCCCTCCTCCCTTCCTTCTCCCCTCCTCCTCTCCTCCTCCGTCCTCCTCACCACCTCCTCTGCTCCTCGTCCTCCCCTCCTCTCTTCCTCCCCCTGCCCTCCGCACCCTCCTCCTTTCCACCTCCTTATTCTCCCCTCCTTTTCCTCCTTTCCTTCACCTCCTCCTCCGTACCTTCCGCTCCTCCTCCGGAAGGGTACGTCCATTCTCTCGCTATATCTTGCGGAGAAACTGAATTTGTTCATAGGTGACGTGACACCAAGTCATGTGACGTCATTTTCTTCGCCAAATTTAGCGGGGAATCGAATTGGTGTTGAGGTCACGTGACGTCAACACCAATTCACGCCGACGCCGACGGCGACGCCGACGCCGCGAAACCCTGAAACGGGCGCCTAAGAGCCGCGCTCTAAAAATATAAACATCGTCATCTTTCACAAAAACAAACAACAACAACAACAACAAAAATCATGTATTCACGACTGAACTTTATGTTCGCAGAACACGTTATAATTAAGTCAGTAAATTAAAAATAGGGCACCTGTGTGTGATTCAAGTTGCCCATTGTTATAGATGAGTTATTCGTGAAATTTAATATATAACGAGCGGTAATTAGAATCTACAGGGTCCTGCAGTTCGATGAAAGGACAATAAAATATCACAGCTCAGCATCTGCTGCTGCCCAGTTTGTGCTCAACATATAAGCCGTCATAGAAGAAATGATATTATTTTCCAGTCACACCTCACTCCTGAACTCCACTCAGAGCGAAATCTACAGCCATGGCCCCAGCATCAGCAATATTCTGCATCGCGACAGCTCTTGCGCTATTTGCTGGAAGCTATTCACAGGATCCTCCGAAAAAACCTTCTCAGCATGGAGGTGAGAAATTTAAGTATTAAAATCCTAAATGTCTTCATTCATATATGTTTAACTTAAACGGTTCTTACAAGTGTTATTCACACTGTAAGGATATAAATCTAGATTTTAGAATTACATGCAGTCCAAATCTAATTTTTTTTTGTTGAAATCTATGCATAGTTCTAAAAATAAGATTGCATGACTCAAACACTTAGGTTCAAATTATTTATTTAGATTCTGTACAGTCTCTGTAATTTCACAATGGGCATCCCCACCTCAGTCCACGTGTCATTAGATGACTTGTTTTTGTTTGCTAATATAATTTGATGCATATTTTAGTCATAAGAACCACACAGGCACTGTCTCTACAGTTTATCGACGTAAACTACTAATTGTGTTTATTAAAGACCGGAGAGTAAACTTACGCTCTATGATGTGTCTCTTGACAGAAGCGACGAAAAAGGTTTTGTTTTGCATCAAAGGCCGCAGGAGAGTAAAAAAATACATGCAGGGGTTCCATTCCTTAAAAATAACAGCAAAACAATTCACACGATTATATAATTGATTTGGGGGAAAATGCCATTCGATCGAGAAGCTCATAGATAGGATGTCACATTGCAAAAGAGAGTAACATATTTCCGACATTTTAGATTAGATATGTTTGGCGGTTGGCATCTGAGAGTGAGCTTGGCGCAGGACTTCCAAATATGTTCAAGGCAGCCTATTGTAAGGTGAACGACATTGTAGTGATGTAAAGGAAATTCTAGAATGTCTTGGGGCATGATGCAGTTGAATATACATCGGAAGAAAAGAGGTTGACATACTTAAATCTAAACATGAGCTTACAGCACCGCACCCTCCTTGTGTTCCTCGAATCTGGCTTTTTAAGTCGCCGTCCTAATACGTAATGCAAAAGGCACTGTCCGAGGCGTTTTTCATCTGAGCATGAGAGCCCTGTCGCACTGCCAATGCGGATCCTGTTTGCAGTCGTGTCCGGTGTCACGTATGTATAAATCAAATATCCCTCGATCATGATTGAGGCGTGTCCTCGGATAAGATTGCCATCGTAACTGCCGCAAAAACCTAGTCCTTTTTAGGATGTTTGAACTGTATAACTCTGACCTTCAAAGTGCCGCTGACAGTCATAGCATCCATGTTTTCAGTGGCAAAAATGATCCATATTGATTGCACTAAAATAATTATATTTGAGAACGGCGCACTTGCAGATAAAGATATATTTTTAATAGTGAAATTTCAGACACCCACCCAACTTAATAACGGGAACGACGAAATGACGCACTCCTTGCCTTTTTCATGGAGTTTAAACCACAATGTTTTGTATGATTTTTTTTAAATTTTACTCTAATTGATTACTGCGATCCCAATCGCGCGTTTGCCAATTGGGCGATCGTACGCTTATTTCGCTGCACACTTGCGTGTCCTTTCTTAGCGTCCAGACCACGAGTTACTTTTAAGTTCGATTGCTTTTTTAAGCAGTATTATATTGTCGCGAATAAACAGGCGAGGAAACAAAGAAGAACTGGGGAAACTGAAACGTTTAATGAGGTGATCTTGTGGCCAAAAATAAAAAGAAAACAGAAGATAACAGCAGAGCGTCGCGGGCGTCGAAGTCGGCGTAACAGCAGAGTCGAACGCCGGGGCGAGACTGACTCGACAAGGTTGCGGGAGGCCTCTTATCTAGAGTGCGTCACAATCTCGAAGATTTGACAAAGAAGGCTCGAGCGTTGCGTGTTCGGTGCGAGAATGAACACGCACTTTCTAGAACAGAAAAACAGGAATAAATTATAGAAGTTACGTCCGAAGTAAGAATAAACGAGAACCTTCTAGAAGTCCCTGACCGAGCGTTGCTTTCTCGGCCCTGCGCGCGGCAATATATAGCGAGTCTCAAGACCATTTTTAATGCAATAGCATTATTAAGCTATAACTCAAGATTTTAGCTATGTATCATCTGGCCGCCTAATGCGTAGTACCTATGTGTAGTAGACCATACCAACTCGCTGTGCCTGCACCCCATTGCGCCGCACGTATGCGGAGCGGCATTACACACTCCTTCACATTCGCACCCTCTTCGAAGGACCTGACGATCCCTGATGTCGTCCTGGACGTCGTCCTAGCGGTCCTCCAAGGCACCGTCTTCGACTTCGTCCCCCAGAAGGTCCTCCTAGACGCCATTTTCGAGGTCGTCCTAGAGGTTGTCCTATACGTTGTTTTGGACGTCGTCTTCTAGGATGTCATCCTAGACGTCTTCCTTGAGGTCTTTCTAGAGGTCGTCCTAGAGGTCGTGCTTGATGTCGCCCTTGTTGTCGTCCTAGCAGTGGTCCTAGACGTCGTCCATGAGGTCGTCCTAGAGGTCCTTCTTGAAATCACCTGAGAGGTTACCCTAGAAGTTACCCTAGACGCCGTCTTTGACGTCGTCCTCTAGGACGTAATCATCGACGTCATTCTTGAAGTCCTCCTTCAGGTCGTACTTAAGGTCGTCCTTGATGTGGGATAGAGGTCGTCGTAAAGGTCGTTCTAGATGTCGTCTTTGAGATCAACTTCTCGGACGTTATTTTCGACGTCGTGCAGACGTCTTCCTTGAGGTCGTCCTAGAGGTAGACATATAATTATCTCACGCGATCTGACGTCACGTGATCTTTGCATATGACCTATACACGAGGCTGTACATGAGCACATAGCCGGTGTGAAACGTGTGTCACATAGGCAGTGTGCAGCAATAGATGCTATCACATTCATGGATAATCACCCCTGTGGTTTCTAGAAAATTCCCTCCACTATCAATATGCTGCCCCATAGTTTGATTTTTTTAGTAGGTAAAAAAAATGAGACACTTCCAAATTTCTGTAACGCGAAATTAGTGCGCAGCTCTTGAGGAGGAGGGCGGGAGGGTACGCCCCCCTCATCCGTACCTTCGCCTCCTCCTCCTCCAAACCCTGCCCTCCTCCCACAGTTTCCCCGCTATGTTTAGCTGAAAAATTTACACCACGTGACCTCAACAGCAATTCGATTCCCCGCTAAATTTAGCGGGGAACTGAATTGGTGTTGAGATCACGAGACGTCAATTTTCCTATAAAATCTTGCCGAGAAACTGAATTTGTTCATAGGCGACGTTACCCCAAGTCATGTGACATCATTTTCCCCGCTAAATTCAGCGAAGAAATTGAATAGGTGTTGAGGTCACGTGACGTCGATTTTCCCGCTAAATATAGTCGGGAATTGATATGCTGTTAAGGTCACGTGACGTCAATTTTCCCGCTAAATATAGCGGAGAAACTGAATTTGTTCATAGGTGACGTGACACCAAGTCATGTGAAGTCATTTTCCCCGTTAAATTTAGCGGGGAAACTGAATTGGTGTTGAGGTCACGTGATGTCAGCTTTCCCGCTAAATTTAGCAGGGAATAAAATTGCTGTTGCGGTCACGTGACGTCAACTTTCTCGCTAAATCTAGCGGAAAAACTGAATATGTTCATGAGTGACGTGACACCAAGTCTTGTGACATCATTATGCTCCGCTAACTTTAGCGGGTAAACTGAATTGGTGTTTAGGTCACCTGACGTCAATTTTCCCGCTAAATATAGCGCGGTTACGCCGACGCCGACGTCGCAAAACCCGGAAACGGGCGCCTAAGAGGGGGTTCGGTGACCTAGTGGTCTAGCGCACACCAGATTGGAGCACGTAGAGAGACAGCTCGCGCTGCAGAACCCAGGGATTCTGGGTTCAATCCCCACCCCTGCCCGTTTCGATCTGGATGAGCATCGTACCGGCGTGCGGTCGTTTATCACTACTGCGTGATGCACGTTAAAGACCCCAGGCTAGCGGTTGTACTGCACTGGCTAAATTTCTCATCAACAGCTGGGAGACAAGTCGCCCGTTGAGGCACACTAAGTTCAGGAAGGCTGTATAAACCACGGCCGGACTGGAAGCGCGCGCTCTCTTTCTCTTCTGACGGCCTTTGCAATCGGCCGGGGGTCAATGGCATTTTTTCTCCGTATGTAGTTCACCTGCTTGCCGCCAGGGGGCGCAACCACCTCACCCCACTTCACCCCACTCGGAGAGTCCCTTCGAGCTGCTGTGCGCTAGTGTTCGAGCTTCGTAGGTTGTTGTTTTGGCAACGGTTTATTGAACTTCGCTCCGATCTAAGTCACTCTACCGACAGGCAGTGTCGTTGGTGTCGTCAGCAAACTGCGTTCCCCTGTGACATGGACGGGACCTCTGTACTTGTACTTGTACTTGAGTGACTGTACAACAGTCACTCAAAGCGCTTGGCTGGTTTAATTTGCAACAAGTTTCTCAGAATACTTTTGATTAACCATGCAAAGACGGTCACGGACAGAAACGAAAAATCAGCTGGATATGGGCACAAGCCCTCGTGGAAGCACTTTAGGCTGTAATTTTCACTGTGCGAAAATTGTACAGACTAGTACACCCTCGTCTAGAGCAGCTGACCGACTTCATGTGCGGCCTATGAAATGATGATGCAGACCACGGCAGTAGATAGATTGGGCCTGCTTACATTTCACGAGAAAGTAGGAATTATTTATCATTTAAAGTTCCGCCACGTAGAACGGGTCCGTCTCTTCCTGTTCTTGAGTTGCAACAGAAGTTTTAGAGGTACAGACGAGTATAGTTTTTCCGCAATCGCATTCGCTGTCTCTACTTACTACTTTTTACTCCCGAATCCCTCGGAGATATGCGTCAAATATTCACCGTTTTGGGCTGATCAGAAGCGCATTGAATAGTGGCTGAGGGTCTAAACGTAAGAATCAGGTGTCAAAGGCTATGAAAATCTCGGCCGCAAGTTGCGACAGCGCTGAGATACACTGTCAGACGCACTCTGTGCAAACGGCAAAGGGTAGCCCAGGGGTGAGGTGACAGCGCCCATCGCGAATTGCGGCGGGAGGTGGCGATTGCCCCAATTGCAAACGCCGTAAGAAGAGAATGAGAGCGCGTGCTTCCAGTCCGGCAGTGTATAAACATACACACACATTTTACTTGAGTCCCATCACAAGTGCTAGCACAATTCATAGTCAACCAACAATGGAAGTTTCTGCAGCCAACTTCTCGTGACACAGAAGGTGCTCACCCTGCCATATATCTGACGTCGTTGTTGTGCGACGGACGCCGGCGATGGGACGACAGGATCACTAGCACTCTTCCTGCGCAATCGGTTTTTTCGTGCAAACATTGCAGAACTTGCGGAAAGGAGCATAAACAGCTACAGCTGCCCCCCTCCCCAAAACGGCTAGTTTTGTTGAACCCTGTACGTCATACGTCTTATCGGGTTCGACAGAGATGCGAACACTGGAAGAGCATGGCCGTGAACGAATGCCGTACCTCGTATGGGGCCCCGGGAAACTGATATAGCTGCGGGGTGGAGAGTAGGAGGTTGCGAGGTTGTGCGCACCACTTTGATGTGTTCGAACTTCGCGCAGCACAACCCACGTCCCGACGTTGCGCCTGTGGTGCGCTGGAAGTGATGTAACTGTTCGAATTTACTTCGTGCCCGTTAGTGCCTTAACTGAGTCTTACGATTTTCTGCAGCGATCAGCGGAAATCTCTGCTATCTTCCACCAGTCACGGGACGATGCGATGCATTGTTTGTAAGGCATTACTACAACCACACTACCTTGAAATGCGAAGAATTTGTTTACGGAGGCTGCGATGGAAATGAAAATAACTTCCTCACAAAAGACGAATGCGAAAAAGCCTGCAAATGAGGTGATCAAAGCTCGTATTTTATTAAAGCTTAATCGACAAGAACCCTTGGACCGCGACCACGCTGCTTACACATCGAACCTACGACACTTAAACTGCCTGAGCTGCATTTTTTGTATGGCAGTCTTGTCAAATGAGTGAAATAAAAACCGTCTATAGACGTGTTACAAGCATGCATATGCATGATCCAATCATGTTTCGACGATGCGTGAGGCGTTTGCGCAGATTATTTACTCATCGTGTCTGTGAATAAACTCAGCATATTTTGTTTGTTGTGTGAGCAGCGTGATTGCGGCTGAACAGAGATGTTTAAATTTCTTTCGAAGGTATGGGCTGATACAGGCGCAGACGCCTGTAAAGATTGTGTATGGATGCTGTCTAAAGGCTAGTTCAGACATTTCCGCTTCAGTGTATCCACGTGCGTTACATTCACTCTGTACTCTGGCGCCATCTATCGTATTGTCTAGAGACACTTCCCATGTGTATATATATCTTCAAATTTTTTGCGAACTTCCTATGTTCGTTTGTGTTTTTATTTATCGATGCCGACATTTGAGCATTTAAGTACATGAGCTTTTAAGGAGTTTATTGTGGTGAACTTACTTTTTGTTACTTAAATTATCACTCTAATATTTAGAAACCAATATTCAGCTTCCACATGCGTTGATGTCTACTTCGTTTATTCGTATTAAAAGAAAAGAGAACCACAAAAAACGGGAGCATTTAAGTATAAATTAACTAGCCAACAGGAACACCACCTTTAGAGAATTTGTACAAATCAACACAGGAACCCAGACTAAGTCATGACTACCTGGTGTCCTAAATAGCGGCCAGGTTCTTTAAATCGACCGGAAAATTCAGTTTCTCAACCTATCGCGCTCTGATTTTGTGCAGCGTTGTCCACAAATAGTGCATTTTTGTTTGTAATATTTGCGAAGAGCGATTTTACCTGAGGAAAAAGTAAAGAAAGAAAAAGGCTTAGTTCCTATAAACATGTAGCGAAGCCACCGGTCTCCAAACAATAGAGCTCCCTAGTGTTTGAACACCGGTTGCTTCGCTGCCTTTCCATATGAGTTACGCCTTTTTCTTTCTTTTTACTTTTTCCTCAGGATGTTCGCTCTTTGTAAATTAAACCCCTTCCCCCATCCCCCCGAAAAAAAAAGACAAAAAAGCACCATCTCTGGACAGCGTTGCACAAAATCGTAGCGCAATGGGTAAGAAACTGAATTTTGCGGTGGATTTAAAGAGCCAGGCTGCTATATGGGTCATCCGGTAAATAGTGCTTCTAAGATGATTATTTAACTTGTCAAATTTTAGTGATGTACGCTCTTATTACTTATATGCAAATCTTGGCCATTCAATAACATTAGTGAGACAAAGCATTAACCAGGCTTGCTTCTGATATAAGCATCTGAATGCATCTAGTGACAACATCTCCTCTTTTAATGTAATGTGGACGGTATAGCTAAGGTCACAAGCGCGTGTTAATACTTCAGGTAGGTGCTCCCGCTGCACTAGCGTTTGTTTAGGCGATGCGCATTGTAATACAAAGAGCTCTCTCCGGTCATCCATGCTATACAGCCCCCATAAACTCGATACGGCCTCGGCAAGCTTAAATTGTGCATTATTGCGGTTGAGTAAAGTAGCGCGTAAATTGTATTCCTAATGGCACAACGCAGCCTTGACATTGATAACCCCTTAAAACAATTTGTTCTGAGAATACTCAGAGGGCTTCCATTGTTTTATTTATTCTAATTTTTGGAACTACTCGAGTGATAATATGTCCGTATACTTTAGCTACAGGGAATGAAATAAAACTGATAAAATGTAAATAAAATAATTTTGATCTAAACACTGAATTATTTGAGTTTGTTCAAAAGGATAATTATGTTTTCATATTTGCGTGCTGCAAAAAGCTAGCGTTCCTTTGATAATATATAATATTTTCATTACGGACTATATCTACCTGGTATATATCAAAGTAAAGCGATACTTATAATAACCGTTCAGTCCAGGAATAAATGTGAATATTACAAACCAGAAATGCGTTTTACCGTGAGGTTGAATGCGAAAAATGGCTTCACAGCGAACACCCAGTTCTCTGCGTCTGTGGACCAAGCTAAAACCGATTTCTAAATCCCTCAATCCCGTATATCTGTCGTGAACTCATTTTACATTCTGTTTTGCTTCTCTCAATTCAACATAGTACGGAAGTCCTCCCGTTGCATTCAATTTTGCTTCTCTAACAAAAGTCAGTGCTATTCACTTCTGTACATTTAAAGCAATTTTGAGGCATCGCAGGGATATATAAATGGTACTTATTCAAAAGCGCCATTCATGATTCCTAAAATGTAAAAGTGAATTTGTTCCTCGAATAATGATGCTCGCATTGTAGAAATACCGGAATATGATTCTGCAAAGGGCGAGACTGTTCTGAAGTTCTTTTCCCACACTCTAAGAAAAAAGGAGGAGAAAGGTAGCAACGGCGACTGTTCCTGCTTTTAATGGTCAAGTTGTCCAGAGAAGGGAGGAACAAAAGTTTGGATGAAAGGAGGAGGTCGAGTTCCTCCATGTTCAGTTGGCGCAGGGGTAGAACATCGCACTACAGACCAATTGGTCGAAAAGTCGATCCCTAAAAGGAGCGGTGTTTTTTTTTAAGTTTTTTTTTAATTTTTTTTTGCCAAAACAGGCACAAACAAACCCAGACCGATGGCAGGAAAATTATAGTCCTTATTATCCACCGACGCGGAGGAAAACTATACAAATATCGTTGCTACAAGCTTCATCAGAGCGCTGTTTGATAAACAAGATTTGGGCACCCAGGTTGGATCTAAGCCGTTTACGCAGGGGCCAAGACGACGAGGTCGGTCCTTCAGTCGTTTCTTTTGCCGCGGCGTTTTTGACATTCACAAAGAAAGAAGTTTGAACACATCCGTCATAAACCGCTAAGCTTCGAAACGATGGCGACACTGCTCTGTACACCGGGCGGCGGCGATCAGCTGCGATAGCGGCGGGCTTCGGGCCTCGGCCTCTTCGGCCACATTTCGTAACTCGGCTGCCTCGGCCGCCTCGACTGCCGGGCCCTGACCCTGCACTCTAAGAAAAAATGGAGGTAGAAGGTAGCAACGGCGCGTCTTCCTCCCTTCTACTGAGGCGCCCTCAAGCGGACTCGAGAAGAAGGGAGGCATCTTCTTTCGGTTTCGTTTTTCGAGGACGTCGCGCACGTATTAAATAAATGCTGTTGAGTTGATTGAGCTTCAGCGGCAGCGAAGGCCGCCGTTAATTCCGTTTTCTAGTCCAAACGTGCAGAACATTTCGGTTGCATTGACGTTTTTACCACTATTTTTTCCAAACGAACTAATGAATCCGCTAGAAACAGCGAAGTTCCGGAGCAGTGCCAGCAGCGCTATGTACACTGGGTAAGACGGCCGTCTCTGGCGTCTCTGGATTGCGGGGATTGCGGGACGTACGCGGCACTACAGTTGCGGAACCACGCGGAACTGTATCGACGTTTTCGACGTTATGGAAATCGCAGGAACTGTGTCCAAGGCAGGCAGGTTTTCCTGCCGGCTGCCTTCCGTGCTGAGTTCGGTTCTGTTTTCCCATGCCGAGTGCCAACCGGCGTTCAACGTGGTTCTGTATTTCTGCGTGTCAGCAACATTGCAGCAACATCGTGATGGCAGTGTTGCGCGTAGTGAACAGAATACTGGAATTATCGCCGATGTGACCGTGTGTTCGCGTATCAGTGGTGTAACAACAAGATGAGATGACGTAAACTGTCAGGCATTGATGCCGCTGGTCGGGCCGTGATCGGAGGGGGCGGGGTGTCGCAGGTTGACATTCCCCTTTACATTAAAGAGTTTAAGACCACTTGAGAAATTAGGTGCCGTCGATCGCCGTGCGGATGATCATGTTGGAACGCTGGTCTGAACGGTAAGGTCCTATCGTACAGTGGCCAATGTGACTGTCGGTCCCCGAGAGCGATTGCGCTCTGGTGAAAAGACTGAATAGTACGAAATAATGACGGAAAGTACTATATTTACAATGACATTTTAGCATAAAAAAGGTATAATCGAAAAAAAAAGCTATCCTTTATTTTGCTGTTTAAACATACTACGGTTCCTGGAGAAACTGCCGTCCAAGTGGCGCGCTGGGTTGAGCGCTAGGCGTTTTCGAGCTCGCCACAGGGTAGCTCCGTACACTTAACACCTGCCGCAAGTCGCGGCTTTGACTGCAGTTAAGTTGATCGAAAAGCGATCTCTCTGTCCGTGAAGCATCACTTCCAGCTGAGTGAATATCCGGTCTACACAGATTAATTCAAGACGGCAAATGCAGCCGTGCGCGAACAGCACAAATAGAAAAACAAACACTACAATAGAAATACTGGCTAGGAAGTGCCGTGCGGGGAAACAAACCCAGGCTTGGAACCGCATTGGAGAGGCTCGATTTATTGGCTTTCAAATAATTACGGCATGATCGAGCGTTTTCTTTTTAATACGAGATTTATCCCCTGAGCCATTAAAAATACTCTCAGATGTATGACATTGCTGGAAAAAATCAACATGCTGGGAATATTTTTTATTGCTTAAGGAGTAGCCGAAAAATTCCGTACGTTCAAAACGACCAGTATAAAAGACGGAAACGCAGAGCGCGGGAGTAGTGTTCGGGTTAGTGTGCTGTTGTATTGCCGTTTGTATGCTGTTGTGTTGATAGTTGTATGTACGTGTATGCGGTCTATGTATGTTCAGCTGATGCTTGTACCGTAGAACGCGTAATGTGTCTACCTGTGTGAAATAGAGGGTCCCGAAGCGCAATGGTGGCGTCAGAAAATAAAATATTTTTGGTAGAACACGAATTGGGCGGTAACTAGCGCCACCTAGCCTAGCTACTGGAGATCAATCTGCTTGACCCTGCCATCTGGTGGCAAGCGATTTAACCTCCTTTTACGCTAAGCGGCTACGCCATAATTTCGTGTTACCGTGCTGAAACGAGCCAAGAGGCTGCTTCGGATTTGCTTTTTTTGAGAGCGGCTTTTGGTTTTGCGGGCGAATAGTTTACCACTCCTTCGTGATGTGCGGTTGACGCAACGGTTGACGAAGGAATTGTGGCTCAAGAAATAGCAAAGGTAAGACAAAGTGCGCGAACTGGGTGCCGGTTGTCTCCGTTTAACATCGCAGTGCTGACGATGAGACGACTGAGTGACTGCATGCTTTCGAAACGTAAGTTTCTTTACCTGCAGGGGGAAGCCGGCTTCGGAAATAAATACAGTTCGCGGAAAGCTCGTGTTACGTTTTTATTTGCTGCTCCTCTCGCTCCGTACAATAGACTTCGTGTTCTCGTTAAGCCTTGTTGAGCTCGATTTGCTTGATTCGTGGCCGCCATATTGAGATGCAGGCGACGGAGGAACTTTTGTTCCCCTGCTTTAGGGACGAAAGTTTCTCCCTTTCTGAAGGAACATATGTGTCAAGAGCGTTCCTCCCTTTAGGGAGGACTATACTGACCCTTTTTTCTAAGAGTGCACTGGTGTATTTCGCGTCCTGCGTGAAGAGTCTTGAGCATTTTAATATTAATCCTTATCCAAGTTGATTCCGGCATTAGCCGATGAGAGAACAGAACATAGCACTACTCAAGATGAGTGAATATAAGCATCGCCCTGCGCCTCTTCAGCCGTCAGGGACCTTAGGCGCAGGAAGCAGGTCATATGCGTTTCAATGAATAATCCGGAGAGCTACGGGCTTCCGGAATTATTTTCTTATTATCGCCGCCTTTAATACTCGATATAGTGGATATATTTATGGTATAAATCTAGCGGCTTCTTACACTTTTAATATACGGGTCAGAATTGAAGTAGACAAGATTAGGTCTAGACAAGCACTAAACCTCTAGGATCGTCAGAAGCATGATAATTCGCAAAGATTTATCATTTAATTTGTGCTCATGCCACTAGGCGGACTTTGCTTAGCTGCTTCTCCTATGCCACGTTAATCGCGGTACTCGTGAATTGCACAGCGTCTCTTAATACACGCACAAGAGAAGAATTCCGCTCCATAAGACTCTGGTGTGCAACGACGCGAGTTATTTCCACTCGAGTAATCTTTTATATGTTAGAATTTTGATTATCACTTACCTTGCAGGAGAACAAGGCAAAGCCGCCTTATTCTGGACACGATGTCTGTCTCTAAAACGGCTGCAAATCACGTGAGACAGGGCGCTAAAGCAAAATAAAGTCTTGCATTAAAACAAAATAGTGTTGACGTCTTTTCTTTTTTTGCTGTTGTTATTTTAGGCATGAGAATAAAGCCCCGAGTTATTTCAATTTCTGTTGTTTGAGGCTCTTGTAAACTCCTTTGCAAACGTTTTATATTTTCAAGAAAAAAGAATGGCGGGTGATTGACCCGATATTTAGAAACCTCTTATTTGGGCCCACAACTAATGTCAAACGTAAGCTCGAACCACATTGGTTCGAGGTTGAGACGTCGTTGAGCTTAAGGCTCTTGAAATACTAAGAGCTTGACACGTCGTCCTGTCGTTTTTTGTTTCTTCGACTTATGTGTTCATTTCTCTGCCCCAGTCTCAGGTTTGCTGAACATGGTTAACATTCACCAGCTCGCCTGCACACATACTATATTATATCGAGTCACAACCCCAATAACAAAGTTTGCATATACCAGGAACATAGTAGTAAGTGCCTGTTATTATAAAAGCAATGATTTAATCGAATTGTCCAAGAGAGGCAGCACGCACCAAGATGAGGGTGATATGGACTTGAGTGCCAGATTGAAACGCACCCCTCGACAATCCTGTCATGCTCGAGTGGGCGTTTCAGGTGTAGACGCTGACCGCATTTCCTACCTGAAAGAAGCGTTGGAAGTTAAGCATTAATTTTTGGGTAACGCATCAACGTACTTGTTTGAGTTCCTATTG
Source organism: Ixodes ricinus (assembly GCA_037355805.1). Classification (NCBI taxonomy): domain Eukaryota; kingdom Metazoa; phylum Arthropoda; class Arachnida; order Ixodida; family Ixodidae; genus Ixodes; species Ixodes ricinus. The sequence goes on along the minus strand of JAZHYW010010170.1, from coordinate 1,458 downwards.
GCGAACAATTTTTTTAATCGATTGTGTGGTATTTCCTATTAAGGTAGGTTAGTTGTTACTCGTTACTTTTGTGTCATGTGATTTTTATTTCGTTGTAAAAGGAATTAATCCGCATTCTGTAAAGTCATATCATAAAGACAAGTCCACTGGCGGTAAGAGACATTCGTTTTGAACACAACAATCTGTTGGCGATGGAAAGTTTTAAATCTCCGTCCCAGCTAATTCTACGCCAAGTCTTCTTGGGACATAAGACTCGGGTGGTCGGTTCGCAAACCGAGTCTCTCGGCGCATTTTTAACTCGGCGCGTTTTCTTCTGGCCATACTTTTCCCAACTGATGCCCTTTATTAGAAAAACGACTGGGTCGACTCGTCAGTTTGGTTAAAAATTAAAGTTTATTGCTCAGGCCTATGTTCCCACACAGAGGTCACTGTATCATCCGCAGAGTAGAAAGCCCCACAGATCAGAATTCAAATCAATATATATTTGAGAAATTATCTGAACAAAGGAACACTACGAAATCACACTGTAAAAGTTTTATTGTTGTTTAAGTTTCGTTTCTGCGGCTTACCGATCTTAAATATTACTGAAATAGTAAGGCAGAAGTAATGTTTTTTTTATTAATGGTAACGTCGTTACCTTTCCAGGACTGTAACAAATCTCAGTAACTCATGATATTAACGCAGAACTGTTAATTTTTCTGGCACCTAACCATCTCCAGTCGCCGACCAGGTTCGGAAGTAGATTGGTGTAGCTGACACTACGGCCCGTATGAGCGGGTACCGCATTGAAGCAATCGACTGATTTCAATCGCCCCTTTGTTGCCACGGCAGCGGGGTACTGGATATCAAACACAAGAAGACAATACAAATATGTCCAGCCTCTTGGCGGCAGATTCATGCAGTCACACAGAACTCTCTTCCTTCAATTCAAAAGGAACATATTTATATACAACAGCAGGAAAATTGGAGTACTTTCAATAAATCAAAACACGCATATACAAACACAAACACACAATTCAAGTAGGTCTGCTGGGCCCTAGTAAGTGAGACTGTCGGGGCGCCTAGTTGTCCGCGATCTATGTATTGAGCCTGCATTATAGTGTCACTGAGTTTTGACGTCCCGAAGAGACACAGCAAAGCAAGTTCGCAGCGGCGTAAACGTTTCCCGAGGTGGGTGGCAGGCTGAGTTCTCCGGGGAGGGGGGTGCTTTTCCGCATTTTTTTTAACACGAGCAATTTTCAGTAGTTTATTTTAAGGGTACCTTTTACGTATGTATATCTTCTTTTGCTATCATGATCACAGCAGTGCTCTTGGTCCATTACTTTTTCTAATTTTATTAACGACCAATTAATATTTTCTCACGCATGCGCCTCTTCGCGGACGACTGCATCATTATGTTGTGACTCGATCGACTCCGGTTCGGGCTAACTCCGTCGGAGCGCTACTAAACGCACTTTT
>JAZHYW010010169.1:0-33228 GCA_037355805.1 Ixodes ricinus | reverse complement strand
AGTCTATATTTCATGTGTCCATTCTAAAAGTCTGAAGAAAGTACAGGTATTTGATGAAGAGCAGGCTGTGTCCATTGAATAACACTAATGTCCCGACTGTTACTACTGTAGTCGCTCGGCTATTATCGGAAGGTTAAAGAGATAGCCGTGCAACTTTAATCGGATGCGCAAAATTTCTGTTTAAATTACTCTGAATGCTTTCACGCACAGTTACCTATTGTAAACATGGACACTTACCTTCTCGTACGTGAGTGGTAACGAATGTGTAGTAGTGGAGCTTTCTCTCGGTACCCGGCGTAAGATAAACAGATTGCACAAATTGTATATTTTTATGTCCTTTCATCGCATTCGATATGCCTCATAGAGCCCCCCATGGGCTTTACGCCATGAGAGGGGGAAGGAGTGAGGTCAAATAGATAACGAAGAAATGGAGCAGTCCTGTGTTAATCCATAGTGCAGTCGCAGCGATAAGTGCGACAAGTAAAGGCGGAGTCGTTGGGCATTTGCGTCGCTCTCACGCACCGTGGGATGTGTGAACAAAAGCGTTGATGAACGAAATACACATCTGACTATTTTGTTCCAAACGCTTTTGTTCTTCGTTGTTTTTGTTTTTTCTGGAGCGCATGAACACTCGTCTCTCGGCACGAGTCTTGATTGACAGTGCTACAAAGACGAAAACATTTTGTAATCCCATATTTTTTTTAGAGAGGCGCGTGCAGGGGTATTGGGTGCCACAAAGGCCTTATAGACGTTTTTCTGTTTCGTGTCGTTCTCAGTCACGTGGGCTTAATATCTGGTATGCGGGACGAAAAATAATAAGACTTTTCAACCTGGAATGTGCGAGAAAATATAGGTGAGGCAAAGCAAGAATCTGTGACAATAACGGATTTTTATGTAAACATCTTGCAGCGGCGTAAAGAGATCAAAACGATGTTTTACCGCGTACCGGAAGTGACGACATTCAAGATGGCTGCGCCCTTGTGGGAAAGGTGCATAAGGCTTTACGCACACGCCAGATTACAGCTGCCATTGCTGACCCTATTTTTCTTACCGAGATAGCGAGCCTCTGAAACGGTAGTTGGCAAGCCTCCAGGGAGGCCAATGCTGGGTGAGAAGGACACAGTTGAATTTAATAATGACAATAACCTGGCCTGCTATGGTAACTGTGAAGGGAAGTAAGCGGAGCAAGAGGAAATCAAGAACTGTAGGTCGGTTATGGCAACGCCCCATGCGCAGCTGCTGCGAAGCGTGGTTAAACGTTGACGACACCAAGTGCCTCCCGGGATGCATCGCGCTCTCCGATCCGTGACGTCAGCTGGACCCGTACGGGCAAAGCGCCGCTTGGGCGCACAGAGGTCTCTACTACGGCCACTCCACAGCTTCGTTGGTTGCTAGCCGCTAACCAGCCGCTAGCAAACTGTGCTTCTATTCTTTGACTTTGCGTGAGCCTGTAAATCATCCATTCATAGGCGGTATATCACCCATGTATCGTTCACCTGAGTATTGCGACAACGACGAAGACAGGCGATGGTCTACTGCCCACCTAGGTCTTACACGATTCTGGCCCATTTCGGTACGTTTTTCACTAAGCTGTCAACCGAAAACGTGGACATCACCGCTGTGACATCAAAGACTGACGGGGAATACTCGCGGAACCATGGCAAAGTGAGTGTACCACAGCATGCGAACTCGAGGGGACTAGGCCTATCCACTCGTCCTACCGTTCATTTGGCTCCTGCACGCGTGAAAAGTGGCTTTCACGCATAACTTTGGATTTCAAGATGGATGAACGCGCAACTCTGCTCTATACGGCTTATATATCCCTTCAGTGCGGTATCCCTTCAGAGCGGCTGCTGACCAAAAGGACAACTTTGAGTTGCGACACAATACTGCGACGCAGCATGAGCACCAGCTGCGTCGCAATTCGGCCGTGGACTTAGACGTTCTGAGCTCGGGTTCGAGCCCTGTCACTCAGTCCGCAAACAGTCTCAGAATTGCGAAAATTCCGCATAAGATGGTACTACCCGTCAAGCCGAACCTTATTGACCGGTCGCTATAAATATTCGTTCAGGAAAACCCCAAACGTTGATAATATTTTCCAAGATAAATAGCTGAAGTGAAGAGCATCTACTAAGGTCTCCTCTTGGTGTGATCAAACGAACGAAGTTTCTGACAATGACCCCACGTGGGGGCATGCGGACCGTGAACAACACCAACTAGAGTATTTTTTAAGTATGTTTTCTGTCCCGTGCTTTCAATTGTAGATGGTTAATTAAAGTTGTTGGTTTTTTATTGTTATTTACCAAATTTGCAATATTTGTGCATATTGCATTTCCTGGAATGTATTTTTGTTATCTGATCTGTTTATTACTGCAATTGATTGCTTTTCACCTATATCTATGTGGTACATGCTCGCGTTGCCCCATCCTGCCACCTGCCCGGGTGCAGGAGACGTTGTCTAGTCACGTACTACCGTGAATTTCTTCTCTGCCTCCTATACTCCGCTGGATGAAATGAAAGTTTAATTCAGTCATTCTATGAAACGTTATCATAGTCTAATGGCGTCAACTCAGCAATTGTACATAAGCCCGATTCTGAGCGTCCTTTGAAGCGCTGGATCGACAAGAGCCCAGCCAAACTCCGACGCATCACTTGTGTGAGCTATGTGTTTTCGGTCAATCTCACTGTGATGACGTCAAATTTTAGTACAAGGCTCTGGCTCCTCCATTTGGTGTATGGTTGCGATGAACCGAGAACCGATGCAATCAGATAGAAAATCCGATTGCGTGACGAATCGTGCGGACGACCTCGGAGCGTTCTCCATGTCCACGACGATGACTAGTGACGAGCAACAGCTGTCCACCGGTGCTCCACTCGACCGCGTGCCCCGAAAATGCAAAGTGAATGCGCGTCGATCACGCCACCACGTCAGGGAGCACTCTGGAAGTCGCGCTCTCCCAAATTACACGCGTCGCGTCCCGGGAAGAAGCCGATGATGACGAGGATAAGCGCCCCCCGAGCACGCTTGTCTCGTTTCGGAGCTTCCGTGCGTCCCATTGGGGTCGGGCGGCGGGCACTGGCGACAACGGAGGGACGTCTGCGTAGCTTGCAAGCTAAAGCGGCGGACAAGATGTGCCGTTGTGATATTGGGAAGAGTAAATATAATAAAATACATTGTTCGTAATATATTCTTGTGTCGTGCTTCCGTGTCACGCGTCGAAGATTGCTGCTCGATCATTAAAACGCGGCATTATATTATGTTGATTCACGACAACACTGCTAGTATACATTCGTGAATAGGATTGGACACATGCGGTCTTCACACGTTACTCGAAAAAAGTAATAGACTTTGCGTAAAACTCTCTTAGATGTTGCAACGAGGGAAATGGCGGGACTGTTCGGATGAGGGCTCGTGCCGGCTCGAACGCTTCGTATATCCTGGAAGCGGCACGATTCGTTCTTTCTTATCGTTAACACAACAAAAAAAATTAAGCGAACGGAAAAAAAAAGGTCATCACATACTCTGTTTTGCTTTCCTCCCGCCTTTTCTGCGTTCTGAAACCACGAGGTGTTAAACCACCGTCAACTTTGTCTTCGCTTCTTGAATAATTTCGCGTGGCGTATCTGAACGTCGCAATTCGTAAAGCAGACGCTAAGGGCACCCCGTATTTCCGAAAACGTCTATCGATTACCATAGACAGATCTCACTCAGCGTTTAATGCCTGCGTGACAGCTCACGCAGCATCGCACTTTCTATCTCAGCGTGGTCGTCGCGCGTGTGGAAAGACTGCAGATCCTAGGATGCATGGCGGCAGCGGTGGCGTAATGCGTAGTCTTCTATATACTGACAAAGCTTGGCAGATCGCCACGAGTAGCGGCCGCCGAAATGGAAAAGGTGGAGCGGCAGAAAACCGATGAGAGGAGAGCCACGTGACTGGTGCCCCGCTGCGGCGAGACGCAGAAACGCAGCGTCTCGCCGCTGCCACGAGACGCTGCGGCGAGACGCGAGGCCCCGAAAGTGTGTATCGGGTCCTCGCCGCTTCAAAAGCTCTGCGCTGACGTCCAGGTTCCCCGAGAAATGGTTCTTTGATGCTCTGTGCTACCAAATCCTTGAGCTCCAGATCTGCGATTGGGTACTCTATAGCTCCGTCGTCGAACTGCCAGGCTTTGTGAGTATAGAGGAAGCTATGCGTAATGAAGTTGGCTGTGAGATCGGTCTATTATTCAAAGCGACCCTTTCAGAAATTCAGCGTCATCCAGGAGCTCAAATATTAGTACAAATTGTGGCATGCTGATGGCGGTTAAAATCTAGCACCTATTCATCAACAACGTACGTACGAAAGTTACGATGTTTTTTCGCTGTACAGTTATTTCTCTATTTGTTTTAGTTTCGAACGGTGTCAAGGAACTACCACTTTGTACGAACCGCTTGGTTGAGTAAACCTCTCGATAAAATTCGTCACATTTTATTGTCACGAGCTGTCTAAGGCAGTGCCAAAGCCGAGCGTTTCGAAGATTCACGTGACACCTTCAAATAGGTGGTGAATAGAAGCCTATAATTCCAGTCACGCTGACATCAAACCACAATACAGCGAACTGACGTATGGAATGTTAGGGGTTCCGCATAGGTGCCTGTCTTCAAATTCTGCCTTCACCAGCAATCAAAAGGGCCGCGATTAGCATGTACAGATTAAATACACTTAGAAGATAATAGTTATCAAAGCGGCCAGACTGCAGCTCGGAAAGGGTTTTAAAAAGTAATCCGTACTTTTCGGATTACTTCGGATTTTCAAAACGACAAATTTCTTAGCCGGTTTGGAAACGGGTATTTCGTAGCGTTCATTTGAGTCTTAGGAAACCGTTTTTGCACATCCCCTGCGGCACGATAGGACCTCCAATGTACGAACTGCACATGCGCTACCACGGAAGACTCTCATACGCGCAGTTCGTACTGGAGGTCCCATCGTGACGTATCGCAACACCGCATAAATTTGGGCGAGTTGGTTTGACATCATGAAAGGGGAACAGCGCGAAAATCAGGAAAAGTAGAAGAGGTAACGACAGACACCGTATCGGATGTGTAAAAATTGTTCCCCAAAACTCTCTATTATTGGATTTCAATCACAGAATTATGTACTTGTCTCGTTAATCCACCAATTTCGGCAAAACATCCTTCAGTCGCACACTTGACTCGACGGTTCCTTGATAAAAACTTGTACAAAGTGCGCCGTTAGAAAGTGGAGTGGGAAATAAAGCAACGGTTCCGAGTAATTTTAGTACTTCCAAAAGCGATCAGATTAGACTCGCGATTATTTCCTAAGAAATGTATTCTGACTTATTACATAAATATTGTGAACTTCATTAGTTGCGAGTAATTTCATTACTTGTGATCAGTACCGTTCAAGTCTTGGCATGCACTCACGTTTCATACAGGGCTGTTTCTGGAAACGCCGGTCAAATAGCTCCTGTGAAAACAACGCATCGCGCGGAAAGAAGGCTGGTGCCGTGGTAGTCTTTGCCATAAGGCCCATCAGGAAAAATTATTACCCCTCAGTATAATTGAGTAGTCAATTATTTTAGAAGGAGTAAGAACAGCGCAAAAAAGACACGGACAGAGGAGGTTGTAATACACAAAGAGCGCCGACTTTCCACTGTTTAATTTCTGAAAAAAAGACGCCAACCGTTGTGCCCACATACATCGAATCAGATCACATCACGTACGCTCACATCATATTAACTGACCATTTCGTGGAAAACTGCCGATAAACGCAAGTTCGCAGTCATATAAACAAATCTAGGGAGAGCTGACACACTTATCATTGTACAATGAAATAAACGTGTATCGCACAAGCACGTTTCGCGTTTTGGCCAAGGGAGAGGGGGGGGGAGCGGAATCACAGCCGCGGAGATGCGCTCCGATTAAAAACCAAAACCTAAAAACGCGTCTAAATTTAAAAAAATAAAATTGGAACGTTCTAAAATCATGTGTTTCAGATGATTCGAGCACGGTCCCTAATTGGAACACCTACCTTTAAAGTTCATATATAAAAATTTGATTAATACAAATCATAATTACTTACTTAATCGGCCTTTGGCACAAAAAGACGACTACGTCACCAACCTTTCCTCTTTTTTGATGCGTAGTTTTCTCAAGAACGATTGGGCCGTGTTTCCGCAACCGCCCTGTATGTCTTTGGGCTCCCGTTTTATGGATGTGATCAGATGAAGGTCTAGACTCTAGAGCAACCGTCTTAGTGGCAGCAAAGAACAGTGGGGTGACATCACGAGCTTGCGTGCTGTAGACTCGTAACGTGATCCCACCGCAGCCGGGAGAAGTGCACATCTAAAGGCGCAATCATAGGTGCGACAGTGATTATAAAGACTGATTGTGCGAAGCTTTGGCGGCTCTATACAACCGACAAAAGTTATTGTAGCAGTCGGCTCTCTCTTCAACGATAAGCCTTCTTAAAACCTATCATTCAATTTGCTTCTATAATCTATTCTATAGTGTCTGAGACACATCATACAAATCAGTCCAGTAAAAAAAAAAAAAGCATAACGTGTCACATTTTTTTACACACATTTATCTTCATTTTCCATGACCAGAAGACACTATATACTCTGGTGCAGGATAAAAACAAAATCAGAAAAGGTTTTTGAGACAAAAAAAAGAAAAGAAACGAGTGAGAGGTGAGTTTTAGCGTATTTTTGTCTCTGTGAATTTGAATATCACGTTCGCTTTTCCCGAAAATGGAACTAAATGCAAAAACAACAAGAAAACACGAAAAACCTCCGACCAGTCTGCGACGTCATACTCAGGATCTCTTGGGCCGCCAAGCGCGTGTAGCTCTTGTGGGCAGCGCGTGCAATCGCCAGCTTTGCCAGGTAAATATTCTCCCGCACTGACACCAGTTGTGACGTCTTTTTCTGACCTTTCTTGAAACTAGCAAAGAGTGCGCGTGCATAGCTTTGATATGCGCTAGAGATGCGCGAGAGCGGAGATTCCGAAAACTCCTTTTCATGACGTCACGCTCCGGGAAGGAGGGGCTTCAGCGGTACTTCGAAAATTATTTTCTGCAGTCTCCGTGCACCAAATTGAAAAATAATCTCACTATTCCTTATCCCGGAGGCCAAATGAAGACGACTTAAGTGTTTTTTTCCTCAAATACAAAACCGCTTTAGCGTGCCTTTTAAGAAAAGCGAGACAAGCTCCTCCCAGATATCAATCCACTGTTTCCACTTTAGCGGAGCCAACGCTGGAGAGGATGAGAGTTCTTCTCGCCTCCTCTCCAGCGTTAGCTTTGCCAAGGTATAGAGTGGAGGGCTTTGCGGGAAGGGACTTGTCCTGCCTTTCTTCACCTCCAACAGTAATAGACCAACTAAACTCTCTGACGTCACCCACTGCGGTGGCGCTGCTGTCGCCGTAGCGCATGCGCAGTGCGCGTGGTGTGGGCAAACGCGGGCTTGTTTGCAAACAGTTTGTTGGTTTATAAGAAGCCGTTGTCACGTGCTTCCGTCGCCTAAGGAAAAAAAGAAGAAAATGGCGAAGACAGTTCTTCGACCCCTCGACCCGGGTCTGCCAGTGATTCCACAGCTGTTTACATAGCAACCAAACTATCCGCACCGCGAACACTGCATAGAAACAAGAGATCGGTGCCAATCTGTCCTCCTCGTCCTCCTCTCCTGGTGGGCAAATGCCGAGGGGTGGAACAGCTCCGAACGCGAGAACAAAAGAAAATCAGAGGACCGACGCGTGCCGAGAGCGGCTCGAGGTGATCCCTAACCGACAGTGCGTGGTGTATCCTATATACACATACAAAAAGAGGAAGCGGCTCGGAGCGCGCACCCATCGACCGAAAGGCCGAGATCCTCCCAGGCGATTGGAGCTGCCAGTCTCTCCCACTCGTGTCCCGCATCAGTGAAAAACGACGTCAATAAGAGCTGGCCATCTCCGCGCTTCGACGCCGATCTCCCCCGACCGGCGGCCCCGCAGTTCTTTCTCGACATGGTCGCGCCGACGAGAGAACAGCACAAACGACCGGGGGAACCGACAAACAAAAAAATGTGTGTTTGTGTATGCGTGTGTGTGTGTGTGGGGGGGGGGAGGGGGGCGACGATTCGACCCATAAAAGATGGCTAGGCTCTCTATTTCTGCCCTGCACGCGGTATAGTAGCCCGTTGCTCCCCTTGTTGTGCCGGGAGGGCAACAATGTGCCGTTGCCAAAGGGCATTCGACATCACTACCTTAAATAAAGCGGGACGCCACGACGACACAGTGCGGCCCTCTGTTTTTCTACCCGGAATAAAATCTATTGGACGAGGTGTTCTCGAAGTACCCGCGTTTATGGTGTCCATCGGACATGTGCTTTTTCAGTAATTTGGAAAAGGTTAAGAAAAGTGTATTAATCGCAGTTTCTTTTTTTTTGTTACACCGTTATACATTAAGCACGACCGCATCTAACGCTTCAATCGGATGGACCCAATCCAGCCGTGGCAAAACTGAATTGTCACTGCGCCCGTCGTCTTTGTGTGTTTTTGTTAGAATCAAAATCACGCAGTAGCACGATCATGTCGCATTCACTGATTGGTGGAGCCGCTGATAGAAAACGCTTAAAAACAAGCGTCATGAAGATACACTCCTGGCACTGGCTTGATTGGCTCAATTTGATTCAACCGTTGGCTTCAGTCGGACTTGAGGAATATAGTTTTTTTTTCATTCGCCTCACGTCCGTGCACATATGATAAGGCATGCCAGCTGTTTGGGGACGCAATAAAACATCAATTGATCGATCGCCGTACTGACTCGCTTATTTATTGAACCAGCGTTAAGTAAGCGCCGCCTTTGCACGGACGAAAAGCTTTCACCGATAAAGTGTAAAAAGAATTTTGCTATTTTTTAATTTTTTTTCGTTTCTGTTAAAGGTAGGCTAAACCCAGGTTGAAAATTCTTCTCCGCTCTTCTTACACGCTCTTTGGGAAATAAGAAAGAAAATTAACAATTCCCTCGAAAGCGGAAGAGCTGTACGGAATCATCAAAAAGCGGGCGAGATATACAACTCTGCCGAGGTGTCGAGGTGTATGAGGGCCAAAAAAGCAAGCATCGGCAAACGTGAAAAAAAAAAAGAAGCAAGATACGGGCATGTTGACGATGCGACAGTTGTAAGGAATCTCTTTCTCTCGATCGACTCGCATTGCAGATTGAACGGAGCAACCGCGCGACAGGCGGTTCTCAACAACGACGACAGCCGCGCAGAAGTTGCGGAGGGCAAAGTGGCGTCCCCGGAAAGAAACTCTGCGAGCCGATATGCCCTCATCGAGCGAACCATAAGCGGAGTGCCGGGTTGAAACGCAACATAAATGTCAACTCCTCCGCCTATCCCAACTTTTACTAGCATTTCACATTACAGATGCGAGGAAACAGAAACAAGTACCCGGCGGCTCTTGGCCTCGGCACTAAACAAGCGGCTTTTATAGGTGTCCGTCTGTAAAGGCATGCGTCTCGGAAGACGGCTCGACCAGATACCAGCTAGAAAACACAAGCTGCACCTCCCCACCCCCTTTTCCGTCATCACTAGTGGATTCACGCAGCGCCGTCTAGCTTGCGTCAGCTTCACGGCCAGAGCATCTCGCAGCGTTTCACAACGAGCGCTAGGCGAGCAGACGGCGAGACAAGACGGACGTCTGCCGCTTTGGTCAATCTTCAGCGTGTGTGCACGGGCAGGTCAGGTATCCACTAACGATGACGTCATGAGCAGGCCTTGTCTTCTTGGTGGTACTTGGCTCGAGGGACGACAGCCTCGAAATAGAGTTGAGCTATCAGCCTAACGACCTTATTCCGATGGAGAGCGTGAGGAGCGGAGGGACGTTTTGAGGAAGCTCGATCGCCGCTGACGCGGATGACCCGCCATTTCTCGCTTCGGTTCGACTCGACGAGAAGAGGAGAAGGTGGCTTTGTGTCCGCCATTGTTGCGAGAAGGGTTGCCCTACGCACAGAAAATCATGCGGGCAGCGATACGCAACAGAGCTGTTTGACGCATTTAACGCTTACAGCGCAACTCGTGAACGAATAGCTCTGCGACCAAACTTCGAACAGGATGATGCGTTCCGAAGTTTTCCAGATCTACAAATACGAAGAGTAAGTCGTGTGCTTCTTGCGCAGGAGTTTCGGTGACGTCAGAACAACGCCGAGTTTTGATGGGCTTTGATTGAAAGGACAGTGGGTAGACCTCAATGCTAAATGCCTCGAGGCCTACCCACCAATCTCCTTTTCAATCAGCCAATCACAATTTGCGCATCGTTATGACATCATCGCGACAGCTGTGCAAGAGGCAGACCAACTTGCGCTTCGCATAGACTTAAACGTACGCACTTGCTTTCTGTGTCTACCGCGCACAGAGTTTCCTCCTTTCGATTATTACGTTTTCGCTTTCCCTGCTCCGGACTCCGACGATGTCATTTTTTAGTCCAGACATACGTGCATTTCCTCTACTTGCAATCTTATGAAGTGATCTGTTCGAAAACAAGCAAAGAGCCGAGAGTGCGAGTGTAACGTTCTTAAGAAGCTGGTATAGCAGACAGGTTTCTTGGCCTTAGCAGCAGAAATGTAGATTTTCTAATGGGGTGAAACGTAGCACCGTTTGGCTGTCCAACAAAAATAAAATAAAAGAAAACGCACCTGAAGTCGCGGTTTTACTGAAAACACATCACACAAGAGAAAGTCTGCAGGCAACGCCAGAGGCGTGTTTGCATCTTGAATAAGGATTCTGTTACATTGGTCATAAAAATAACCGTCTGCAGACAATTTTTTCACCAATGTCCGCGGATAATTCTGTCGTCATGTCTGCGGAGAAACTCCGCGTCTTTTGCATGATGTATAAGCGGTAAGACTGCGGCTTAGCGGAAAGTCCAGGTTTGGACACAGTAGGAGGCACTCGGACGTGGTCAGAGCAGCGCGAGCTGTTTCTTGACGCACGCTACCAGAGAACTACGCCGCTTGGAACGCGTCTCAGTCTGGTGTGTTCAGCATTCCTATTTCGCCTAGTCATCTACTATGGTCCCTAAGCGCCGACAAATGGCGTCACAAAAGCCGGAGTGTCCTGCTGCGGGATGTCGCGCTCCTGGTTAGTAAGTAAACGTAGAAGTTCTCGAAATAAAAACAAAAAAGCACGAGATGACACGAGTGTCGCTTTCGTCGCGGTGTCGCAAAGCCTTGCTGTCGAAGCTTCCGTAGACTGTCACATCGGAGAGAGACCTGCAGCAGAACAGGCGTCTGCCACATCCAACAGCGCTGCTGTGACACACTTTTATGACGTCATCAGATATAAGATTGAGGGAGCACTTTCTTAAGGACATGGCAAACACAGCAGTCGGAGATGCATTCAAAGCGCCATACAATTAACGTATACAGTCATTAAAAAAAAAAAACTTGCTATATGATTCTTAAGTTCTACAAGTATTACAGACAGCAGTGGGAAAACAAACGGTGAAATGAGCCTAAAAATAAACTACTGCTGAAAGGCGAAGATTGAGGCACCCAGCAATATTTTATATTTTAACACCTTAAAACGCAAGAAAAAAAATTGAAAAACGATATAAGCTGCAGTCTGTTATTTTTAGGATCTAGGGTTTTAGTAACCCTACTTTCGGCAATGAACTGCAGAAATGTGGGCTAGCCAAGTTAAGTACCCATATTAGAAGTAATTAAATATATCTCCAGAATGAAGTTTCGGAATGCATTTGTGCTGACACCAAAAACTCTCGGAGAAGCGACAAAGTCTGCAAATCTTTCATCCGTCATTCGCGCAACAAAAATAAGATTCGTACTCCCTCTCCCCTCTCTCAAGAAAATAAACAAAAAAATGAAAAACCGGAAATAAATTTAACTTTACCACCACTAACCAATTATAAACCGACATCTCATATCGTTAATCCGTACAAATATTGCAAGCAAAACGAAAAGAAAAATGAACACAATTTACAGTTTAAGACCGCTACTGTGCCCATACTTGTAAAGCGTAATTTTCATTACTTCACCTCGTGCAAGGTACGTGAACCCTCCCCACATACAAAAGGTGGAGCCAGAAGCAGCGATTCGCGCGGCTTAATGCACCGACCTATAACACTCAGAACATTCAATTATCATCAACCCCGCTGCTCAAAACTCCCCCTTCCTCCTCCCCCCTCCCCACACACACGCACACAAGCTTTTCCCTCAGATACGCACGATCCCCTCGTCGCCCTGTTCCACCCTCTGAGCATTGACGGTGATAGGAGCAAACGCGCCCCCTCCCACGCACTTTAATAGCCCGGTCAGATGGAAGCACAAGATCACGTTTGTCCAACAGCACTGCGCCCGCGCGCGGAACCAGATTCGCCTGAAACGAAGAGAAACGAGAAGTCCGCGCATGCGCTGTATAGACAGCAGCACCACCGCAGTAGCGTGACGTCAGAGGACTTGAGTTAGCGTACCCGCCGTTCACCGCTCAGCTGGTCCGGTGTGAGCTACGCGCTTGTCGGACCCATCAACCGCCTGCCTTTCAGCACACGACCCCGCTCTCTGGACGTGGGTTTGGGGCCTGGAGCGTGATCACGTGGCGAAAGTTGGACGCGTGACCATTCCAAGAAGCAACGTTGTCCCCACCGCACTGTCAGCCTTAGGGACGAACGGCGTACGAAAAGGGAGGAAGATGATAAACAAACGAAAGCGCAGCAATCGGGCAATGATCGGCTTCTGCCCTCCCCGTCGATCCTCTACTGATAGTGAAGTACGAGACGACGCCTCTTTGTCGACTCACGGGGGGCGGCGTCGAACCCGGCGTCCACCTGGCACCCCCACCCCGCGCGCGTGTGAGAAGAGCGAGCCCAGGACAGCTGGGAGGATCCGCCGGTCCGCAGAAACGTGGAGCCAAATCAGCCAGCCGTCGGTGTCAGCGGGGTCCGCTCTACGCGCGAGGACGTTCAAACGCGTAGGCGGTAGCGACGCTACTACGAGAGCTCCTGAACACAGCACACGAAAGCACGGGCAATGGCAACACGTTCGATCCGTGCAGGGAGTGCAGACTTGGAATGTCTCGAACTTCGGTCTAACCTGAGGTTCGACTGGTTCGGCGAATCTACGAACATCTTTGCCCACTGGTCCTCTGTCCCCTGGTCCTCCGTCTTTTTGCGCTGCTTTAATACCATTTCAACTTTCCTTTTAGAACGGGCGTGCTCGAACTGAGTTCGTACCCAAGCCTCGGGTCCAATGTCTCATTGTATTGGCGCCAGTGGCCGGCCTGGCAGAATGGGATCTTTTCGAATTCGGTATTTCCAGCACTCAAGGTATCTAGATGAAGCGCGCAGCGAAGGAACCAGGTCGAACGATCAAATAGGAAGGAAATGTCTACGAATCGCAAGCAGAATTATTTTCCGGTCCAGAAATTAAGTAAATCTCTACCATTATACCTATAGCTAGAAGTAGGAAGGATAGAACTCTCAACTGTTACAAACATAAAGTACGAGACGGGTTTCCGTTCAATTTATCTATAGTCGTTGACAGCTTAGTAGCGGAGGGAGTGGCTTATCATGTTAAACGCTTCTTGCTCAATGACTAGTCCTCCGGTGGTTCTTGACGAATGGTGGAATTTCATTGGCTGCGTAGCGATGATCAGATGCTTGGGACTAGCCAATCCCGCCTTTATTAAGTTGTTAGGAACGATAGTGTGTTTCTTGGATTGGACTGCAAACAAACGCTGCGAAACAAGTCTCGAAGTGTGAACAAACAACCATGCCACTTCATAACGTAAAGGTAACGTTGCTCCTGTTACAAATCGTCGCGTCCTCGCGATGCGTACCTCTTTGCTTTCGCCCCTTGCTCTCTTTAGTGTCACGTTGTTAATACTGAGGGAGGAAGGAGGAGCATACAGGACATTCCCATAATTCGTTGGGAGCATAACACGCGGCTTTAGAACTTTTTCTTTTGTTCTTACAGATGAGCCCTCTTGTTTTGCATTTTAGGACTGCGTGGAACGACCTGCGTGAACACTATACTCGTAAATCAGTCACCATGCCGAGTAGAATCGCGAGGCTTTCCCTAATTAGGTTAAGATCATCGTAGCCTAGCTAATGACACCATCTATCAGGGGACGCCCAAAGAGGACCTGGTGCGCAAGTGACCATAATTGAACGAATTCAACGAGCGTGCACAATTTCCAAGCGCTTCGATGGCGTCGTCAAGATCCACAATTAAACGGCGTTGGGGAGGGGGGGGGGCGGGAGCGGGAGCGCTGTTTATAAACAGCGACGCTCCCGAAGGGCTTTCCCGCAGCAACCCGGGCCAGGAGGCAGCACCCGCTCTACGCGCCACTCCATAACTCATCCAGTTTCTTTTTCAAACGGATTCCTCCCTCCCAAATGAGCCACAATCGAATTACGCAAATGGGAACCCACTTTTCCGCCGTTCCGTTCGTGTGATTCATGCGCGCAGGCTTTCAGTTGCACAAACAAAACAACGCGTCGCATATAACAAACGCAGGAAAGCGTGACAACCGAAGCTTAGCAGTCCCTCGCTCCAACCTTCACGTACAAAATGGCCGAGGATCGATGCCACCAGCGCCCTCGAAGCGGTGCTCCCGCGAAGTGGAATGGAAGTAACGAAACAAGCGCCGTTTCTCGGTGCGGTTAAAAACAACAGCGTCTTTGCGCGCGCGCCACCTCGCGTCAGTGATTGACAACCCTTTCGAGCAGACGGATTACAAAGGAGACGCACCCACGCAGACGGGTCGTCGAGTACGACATTAAACTCGCGTCAATTTATCAAAGGCCCCTCGGTGTCGAGCGAGTAATAATAAAAAATAAAACGACCAGGAATAGGAGGGGATTCCCTAGTTCTGCAGACCACGAGGCGACGAAGCGTTGATGATTAATTGGAGCACTCTGGCCGGGTAAGGAGGATTAAAAGGGGTGCACCGGGTTTCGAACAGGCAGAAACCGTGCTCGTATTCTGAAAATGGGGTTTAAAAGATGAATAAATGAATAAATAAATTTATTGCACCCGGATGGCTCTGTGGGTTGGTTGGTGAGAGGGAAGGATAGAGTTGGGTGTCTTGAGCTCTCAGGTGCCGCTGACGAGGTGGGATTCGTTGGCAAATTACCCACAACGGGTGTAGTGTTTCGTTGGCGAGGACATTGGGATAGATTCAGATTTGGAGGGTTCAAACTCCTGGTGGTTTGTGGTTGTTGCGAAGGGTTTCCTCGGGCCAGACAAAAGTAGATGGGTACCGGGTTCCGGTCGACAGACTCTGCGCAGATTGCAAAGTAACAGGTCGAAGGGGTTCTGCGTGTTTTTATGCTTGTTGTAATGTTCGCATCCTGCGATGATGAGCTCAGTTTGGGCGTAGCCGGAGGGAACTTCGGCAAAGAGGACTTTGTGTGTGATTTGATACTTGGAGTGTACATTTATTTGTATTTAATCAAAATATCATCAAGCTAAAAGAAATGTATATCGCGCTGAACACGATCAATATGGCGTGCTTTCCTGAGTTATCGGGAGAGGTGAACAATATTTCAATCACCTATTCCTTTCGTCAGTTACGTGTTACTTTACGCAAGCAAATCAGATTCAAATATAATTGGTTTAAACCAACTACATTTGACTTGCTTGATTAAAAAAAACATAACTATGCCCATTTTCACTAAGTTGATGACAGATAGGCTTCATTAATTTGGTCAAAAAGAGTTTCGGCGGTTCGTTTTGCCGTTATCTACTACCTATTAGCAATCTCAAATCTGAATAAAGCCGAATGACACTTAAAAAAAGAGGGAATTAAAAAAAGAGCACCCAAAACTACTAGATTTCGTCGACGATTGACCCGTGATTCCAAGTTTCATGTTACTTTTAATTAGGTTAAATTTTCTCACTAATAGTTTTGTAACGTCCATTTGTCTTTTCGGTGGAAGTAGGGAATACATGCCATACTTGTTCGAAATTATCTTTAAAGGTCATACATTCAACGAAATGGGCCCTGCATTTTCGCGAGTGTGGGTGGGATTCCAGTCCGTCCTATTGGTGCTGAAATGCACAAACGTTACTGGCACAAAAACAACCGCAGCACGTAATACGGCAGAGTAGAATGTGTCCGCCGTGCCAATACAGTGGCAGAGATGATCGGGAGACCAAACATCTTCGGCCGCATGACGCAAATTCATCGTTGTCGCTGCCCCACAACAGAAAGGCAAGTCGAAAACCCATGAATTATTGTCCCCATAGAACACGACGTGCCAATATTGAAGCACCCAACTACCCAACGACCCAGCAGTTAATCCTTTCAACACAGCGAAACCGCACCGCTCCGATCTCAGCAAGTACCAATGTATGTACGCGGCGTGGTTTCGTTTCGCCGTGTACTCACAGCCTACCTTCTGTAACGATCGCGCGGCGGTGCGCCGGTAGTTTTCTGCGCTCGGTATCCACTTGACGTTGAGCTGTGGTACGTCCGCAATGAGGGCGCATCGTCTGCCACGGTTATTGGTGTCGCGATTTACTTTGCCGGTGGTAATGGACCTCTCTGCTTCGTTGAGCACCTCAATACATTTCCTATTCTTACGCAGTTCTGTTGATTCGTTTCTCGTGTGAACGTTTTCTACGAGCGGTAGATCGGTTTTCGTAAGGGGCCGCCGTGGCGCTCACTCATAGGCTGTTAGGCGGGGAGGCCGCATTCGAGCCGAAGCCTTGTTAACTGAACCAAGCCTAAGCGTGGTTCATAAAGGTTTTATTAGTTGAATCTGCAAGTTTCTATATTTCGCTAGCGCTTTTTCAGGCAAAGTTACTGACGGGTTTCAGAGTAACTGTACGAAATTAGCTGACTCCCGAGGCAAAGGGACCGCAGTCAGAGAAACAGAGGTGCGCGACAATACAATAGCATTTCCGAACAGTTCGATGGTTGCAGCGCCGCTCCATTTGAAAACTCAATATTATGTTCCAAATCGTATTGGGAGTAGCTTAAATGGGTACTGCAGGGTTTCCTTCATAGTCGCCGATTTGTGTGAAAATTTGCTAAACACACCAGCAAACATGGCTAAAAAATTGACCCTAAAATTTGGCCAAAATATTTTTTCGCGAAGTTATTGAATTTACAGTTTAGGTCCTCACTGTGGTTTTCAAGGTGATGGTCTCTACTGGCAACAAAGAAGTGACGTCAGTGGAAGGTAGGGCTTCACTCTTTGAACTGTAGACTGTAATCACTTGCTTTCAACTGATTACAAGCAGTTTCATGGGGCCCTGTCGCGCTTTTTGAACTCCCACGGCGACTATACACTCTTAAAAAAGTCTGTGCGTCTACTTTCACGCACAATACTCGGAGAGCCAATCACCGCAACCTACGGAGACAGCTCGGCGAATGACGATGCCGAAACATATGTTTATTCCAAAAACGCAGTCTGAGTTGTGACATTAAGCAATGCAAAACGTCACGCCTGCATTGCTTAATGTCAACAACTCAGACTGCGTTTTTTGGTCTAAACATATGTTTCGGCATCGTCATTCGCCGAGCTGCCTCCGTAAGTTGCGACGATTGGCTCTCGAGTATTGTGCGTGAAAGTAGACGCACAAACTTTTTAAGAGTATAGGAAGAAAAAGTGACGTCAACAACGCAGCAAACGCCGATTGGATGTTGATTGATGAGAGTGCTGATGACGAATTTCCGCAGAAGAAAACAAAGAAAAAGTGAGCTTTGTTTTCATCTGCCTAGTCGCCGTGGGAGTCCAAAAAGCGCGACATAGGGCCCATGGTTTCAAGTGAATACTATGGAAGCTCGATCCAGTGCCCGTTCAGCAGCAGGAATCCAATGATCGGTATAGTTCATTTTTAGACTGCTCGCTCTACCTGCAAGCGTGCCTTTCTCTGACGTCACGGCATTTGAAATTAGAGGTATATTTGAACCCTGGTTTTGGCCATCATTTTCACTTTCCAATTTCCCAAAAACTATTCTGGATTTCGCGATACAAAATAGCCTACCGGAAAGGGTAGAGGCCGGCAATTCCGACAATATGGTTAGTTGGGATATCTAAAAAATCGCCGGAGTACCCATTTAAACCCGATTATTTGCGGAAAACCTCACCCCGTATCAAACCTACTTTTTGCGGCTAAATGAAAATTGAAAGTTATTTCTCAAACGCCAACTCGTTAGTCCAGATGGGTTCGGGAATTCTAGAGAGGGAGAGGAGTAAACCCACCTATTGTGAGTGGCGGAGGTACGGTGCCTAAAACACGTATTCGATTGTTGCATTTCGCATCCTGTGCAAGTTCGTCTGTTTCTTGAGCAGCGGTCGCAGTAACGTCAGAACTCCAATATCTCATTGGCTCTGATGGAGGGCTATATAGTGGGTACACCTCAATGTTAGCTGCCTTGAGGTCTACCCACTATCCTTGCAATCGGAACCAATGAGAGCTCGGTGTTCTGACGTCACCGCGACCCCTGCTCAAGAAGCAGACGAACTAGCGCTCCGCATTCGGCCCATGCATCGAAAGTGGTCTCGAAGCGGCAACAAATGACGTCATAAAAGCCGGTGTGTCATGCTGTCGGATACCGCGATGCTGGCGGTTAGGCTTAAAAGTTCGGAAAAAATAAAAACACCAGAGAACGCGAGTGTCGCTGTCGTCGCGGAGTTCCAATTCCTGGCTGCAGAAGCTTCCGTGGACCGTCACAGTGCATGGAGAGCGACCTGCCACAAAACAGGCGTCTGCCACTTCCACCGCGGCTTCCATGACACCACCAGGATCGCGGCCGGCGACAGCGTGACACTGTTATGACGTCATCAGGTTGAAATAGGGGGTCCTTTTTAGGACGCAATAAGCACACCAGTTGGAGACGCGCATGAGGTCCCAGAAACAGGAGGACTGGTCATAAAGACGCTTCCGTCGTTTTCACGCTTTCTTCAACTCATAGGTGCTTTCTTTCGCTCATAGGTACTTCCGTATCAATAATATAAACTGACGGAGAAACATAATTGCGACTCCTTTCACCCACTCCAATCGCCGTAAACGTTTTTTTTTTCACTGCAAAAACTTTTTTTTATGGGCCCGCCCTTTTTACGAACGAAGCTCAGTTAATCCGGCGTCATTGGGACCCCAAAAGGGTTGTAATGATTTCCGGCCCTTTGTCTGAGCGAACAGGCTTTCGCGAATCATTGTCAGCTCGTGCGTCAGAGTTCCCTCTGCCCAAAGAGGATTGTTGATTGAGAAGTGCTGGAGGAAATGGGATGGATCCGCAAATAGCCTGTGGGAGGCTCATCCTGCTTTCCGACTTTTCTCGAGGGACGCCTTTGTCACCGCGGAAAGCCGAAGGGGTAAACCGTTGGTGCTCTTGGGGCACTTTGTGCTTAGCCCTAATGTTAGCGGTCTGATTTGAAAGCTGAAGAATATGGCTTATCAAGCCCATGGACCCTCCTGCTTTTTGCATTCGCTTTACCGCTTTTTTATCAACAATATAAATTCATTTCGTATTTGCCTTACAATATTACTTCTTGATGCATTTTATTCACCTACAGAAAACTTGTGCTTGTGTTTTTTTCCTTTTCTTCTTTTCTCTCCTTTTGCATAATCTTAAATTTCACGCTTAAGCTTTCGCACAGACAGTAGGATGCAGTGTGCCTTTTTCTGTTAAAAATTGTGTACTGTTTTTTTTTTCGTACGCCGTTGTGAGCCTTTCTGAATTTTCTTATAATGATTTGTCATTTTCTTTTGTATTTTTAATTCATGTTCTTTCCGACTGTATAGAGAACATATATTTTATGTACCGCCTGCCTATTGTCCGCCGACTACGTGTCTAAAATATAAATTTAACGCCGTGTAGGCTATACTACGTTTACCCTCAAGGTGAGACTAGAAGCTCCGCCTTCAGTGTGTGCCTTCTCGCACAGGCAGGCGCATCCAAAAAACTGCGGAAGCAGGCGAGCTATCGCAGAACGTTGATATTCTAGTCTCAGCTTGAGGGTAAACGGAGTACCTATACTATGTTTCATACTTAGTATACAACGTTGTTAAAGCTACTTGCGCGAGCGCGTGGCTTTATATATGGTGGCGCCTGCGCAAGAACGTGTGCAAACTATCTGCGAGATCGAACCCCATGGTGACGCCAGCATCTCTGACAGCGTTGTACACTAAGTATAAAACAGAGAACAAATGTGTGGACTATACACAGATTTGTTTTTCTAAATCGTTCATTGTGATCACACGTGGCGAACTTTGTGAAGGGCCCGGTATGTTAATGATGATTTATGTGTGTATACATACATAAATCTGCTTATTAACTCAAAGGCTTTTAAGCTAGTAAGCTGCCTGCTTATTAGCTCAAAAGAAGCTTGTATACAAGCTTATTTTGAGCTAATAAGCAGGCAGGTTTTAAGGTATGCTGTGCATAGGGATGTTTAGCATGCGGGGTGCCGAATGTACACCGGATGCGGGCTATGTACTCGGTATGAACTCTCCAAGAAAACACATTTTTCCACCGAATTGATCCCCGGCGGCTGCGGACTATAGACAGGAGAAGTCGCGAACCACTGAGATATATCTTGCCAATTTCATGTTTGCTTTACAAATGTTTGCCAATGGCACATATGCTAAGGATTGAATCGTAACCTTTCTTTCTTGGCAATTAAGTATCTTACAGAATCTATTACACAGCTTTTGTTTTGTGAAATACTGTTTTTAGCTTTGTGCTGTTTTTTCGTGTCTCGATATTCAGCCTTTTCCACCGTTATATATTGCACCCTTGCCTACCTCTATGAGGTAGAGACCTCGGCAGGCCGCAATGTCATTTGTCCATGTCTGTGAAAATCCAATAAGGAAAAGAAAAAAACGTGTTAAGCTTTATGCACCGAGTTACTGAGTTCGAGGAGGACACAAGAGCGCGCGGCGACGTCAGAACGCAGGCTGTGGTTAAAATGATTAGTGGGTAGACCTAAAGCCAGCTGCATTTGTCTCCACTGCACTCGTTGAACGCGTTCGAATGCCGGAGCCAAACGCCGGACGCTGTCCTTCCGCGTTCTAACGCGTTCGCCGAGTGTAGTGGAGACAAAGGAAGGTGGCTTTAGGCATAGCCTCCTCTATACTCACAAAGCCTGGCAGTTCGACGACGGAGCCATGCAGTGCCCGGCCGCAGATTTGGAGCGCGAGGATCTGGTAGCACAGAGCACCAAAGAGCCATTTCTCGGGGAACCTGGACGTCGGCGCACAGCTTTCGCAGCGGCGAGGACCCGGAACACACTTGTTCGCTCGGGAGAAGTGCGTTTCGGCGTCTCGCTGCAGCGGGGCGGGCGCCAGTAACGTGGCTCTCCTCTCATTCGTTGTCTGCCGCTGCACCTTTTCCATTTCGGCGGCCGCTTCTCGTGGCGACCTGCCAGGCTTTGTGAGGATATTATAGGAGGCTATGCCTTATGTCTACCTACTAATCATTCGAATCAGAGCTCGGCGTCATGAGGTCCCCGCACGCTTTCCTCGCCTCCTCTCCCTCAGATTCTCGGCGTGTAGTCACTGACCAATGAGAACGCGCCAAAGAGAAGTTTCAGTTGCGCCGCATCCAGCACGAGCTTGCTACCTTCGATAACGCTTAGGAGTCTCGTGACCCTCGAGCGTGCACGCGTACCACAAGCACGGCGAGAGGCAACGAGCGAGTTCTCGAGGCCGGGTGATCGAAACATACGCCCATAGAGTTATTACAATAAACGCTAGAGGCTCAGCTGGCGCTAGTGTCTACGGGACTTCCGGTTGCAAATTGAAGCAGACAGCATGCAGTCTACATTTGCAGCCTCCCTGTGTATTCCTATGGGAAAACGCGCGTGAATTTTGTCTCTTCGCCGGAAAATAACATGAATAACTTTGGTCATATCGGTTGTAACAGATAGTATGTACCTTTATTGGTATTGTGAAAGTGTAATTGCTTTAGTTACAGCATTTTTCTTTACCACTGAACGATGTTAAACTTCGCTCTATTTCAGGCCCAAACCTCTGTTCCATGGCAGGTATGTGAAAACGAGCGACGATTCTAAGCAAACTAACGATCGAAAGGAATGTAGAGTGTGTTCAAGGTTTGCTAGCATTTCGGTGGTGCTTATATATTGGTAATATGCCCGTCCTGTCATTGTATGAAAATGACTCCGTCGTGCATCTTTACGATCGGTTAAAGAAACATTCGAACGCAAAAAATAAAGCACGTGAGCTACGAAAGGTGTTTCGTTTAATTATTTCCTATGTCGGGCAGTTTTTATCGGGCACCTGCTCTCTGGCTCCCCCCATTTGCAAAGATTTGGAGCGTGCGGGTGATGATTTGAACCCAGAACAAGCATCTTCGCACATATTCACGAGCAGAAAGAATGAAGCAGTACTTATTTATTGATAATCTGACTATATTACGTGGCTTTCAACTTATTTTGATCGTCTGCGTGCACAAGGAGTTACTTATCCAGTGTTACTGCGTAGTTCTTGCCGTCTCTCTTGGTTTTCCACATGTCCTTCGTTCGTTTGGCACGTATATCCCCCATGTTGGAAAGCGTCGACGCCGTGTTCGCGCTAACAGTGTCCGACAGTGCACAAAAATACACGTACGAAGCCGTTTTAGCACCGTTTTTAATGCGATGAATTTGAAGGAAACACGCCGTAACTGACCAATTATGTCGTCTGCGTGACTGAGAAATGTTCCAATGTGCCTGGTGCGTACAGGGGGCGGATTATAGGGGGTCCGGATGTCCTGACCCCCTCTTGATTTCTGCATGTGTAAAATTTAGGGCGTGGAACGAGGGGGAGGGGGTTCCTAAACAAATGGTACGCCGACCAACACCTGACCCCCCCCTCAGGAAATTCCTGCATCCGCCCCTGGGTGCGTACAAATTATTCGCGATATTTTCTCTGATAATCGAGCGCAGAGAGAAAATGCACTCGCTTTTTCCCATAGAAATGCATTGCCGGAAGTCAATTTCTGACTGCTTGCTGTCTGCTTCAAAATGCAACAGCACACTAGCGCCAGCTGAGCCTCTAGCGTTTCTTGTAATAACTCTATGCATACGCCCTGCCGTTACCACTGTCTCTATGACTATGCGGATCGCAAGTTCGTCTGCTTCTTTCGCAGGGATTGTGCTGACATCAGAACGCCGAGCTCTGATTGGCTCTGATTGAAGGATAGTGGGTAGACCTCAAGGCAGCTTGCTTTCAGGTCTACCCACTATCCTTCCAATCAGAGCCAATCAGAGCTTGTCGTCTTTCTGATGCCACCACAACTCCTGCGCAAGAAGCAGACGACTTGGTCTCTGCATTGACTTTTTGTGCTTCCAAAAGCATCACTGTGGTCGACCTTCGACGACTGGCTAGGCGCTCACAGTGACGTCTTAATTAGGATAAATTCTACGTTTATTAACAGAGATAAGAAGGATATTAGACTGCCACCTTTGACTGTGTTGGCAGCTGCCAAGCTACCACCGTGCTTTTCACATGCATCATCTAAGTTGTCGTTGGCAATCGACGATCCCGGTCGTGACGTCACAAATAAGAACCAGTAGAGGAAGCCACCGAAACATCTCGTCGCTAATAGCCGTGTACTAGACATCTATTCGACCAGCAGTGTTCTCATTCACTCGGATTTCTTGTTTGCAGCACAAGTGGAAGAAGAGGCAGGAGACGCCTTCCCCCGACTGGCTGGCGGACTTTGTGAGGACGTTCGTGTGCTCCGTGTGGGAATGGTGGCAAAGAACTCCGTGAGGCAGCACCTCCACAGCATCCAGCAGTGTGTGCACCGAGGGGAAAGACTCCGCTACAACTCGTCCAATATGCGTGCACGAGGCGCCGGTGTGAGCAGTGTGCAGAACCGCATCACGTGACCCGAAGCAGCCGACGCGCCCTCGGTGCAGCCGCAAGTCGTCACAACCGTCGCCACGCCTTTCTTTGGCCGAGAGCTTTCCGTTTGAACTGATACGAACCTGGCGCCTAAAAGGAACAAAGGATGAGCTTTGTTCATAGAACAAGAAGCAGTGTCGCGGGAATATTTTATTTTTGTAAGGAACATCTTGTCAACTATACTGAATTAGATGGTGGATATCTTGGCTACATGGACGCTGACATATGGTGCGAATGGTGATTTGAACAGTTTAGGTGTGAGTGATGTCGGAGAAAGTTTATGTGAAATGGCAACCGAACTCAACTGCTCATTGCTGCAACCTGGAAAAATGTTGGTGGTAGAGCACGGGCAGTAACTTCTCATTTTCAACCAAAGAATGTGAAAAAATAAGAAAAAAGAAACGTTCCGGTGAACGTTCAACGATATACATAAATAACACAAATAGGCTTTTTTTATTTTTGCAAAAGCAAGTTGATTTAGGCGTATCAGGAACTCTTTTCATAAACTAATAATTTGAACACAGGTGCTCTTAAGAAAAATTTTTAGGATCTTCAAAAACGTATTCTGAAATTAGTGTGATTTACTGTATAAGAAAATATTTACTGTATGCCACTTAATTAACTTTTTTTCTTTCCGACTGACCAAATCACGAAAGAATTACTTCATACCCTAATAAATAAAGTTATTTGTACATCTTATATAGAAAGATGCAGCATTTGGGTAGCTGATTTCAAACCACAAGACAAAGCATGAGATGTCTAGTGCCTAGGGTAAATATAATATACCTCGCAAATAAAAAAAGTGTCGCACAAAAATTGTAACCAATTGTAAAATCTCACACACATAAACAATAGGGTATTTGCAATAAAATGAGTTACCTTTACTCTTTGCTCAATTTCGCAGACATTTCTGGTTTGCTATAACACTGTTTCACCCACGTCCCAACGCAGCTTACGCCACAACCAGATGTCGCCAATCTGGCAATCAGGACAAAAGTGCGACGTCACTGCGCAATCAATTCGTTTCTTGATTTGCGATCACGCGACTAAACAAATCACTGTACGTAATTAGTTCAGTCGATGATTGCAAACGCACAAAGACGATGATCGCCGTGTCATTGCACTTTTGGCGCTGTCGGATCGCTTGCGTCCAGTCGTAGCGTCGGCTGCAGCAGTACTTAAAGTGAACTTCAGTATCGGGCCGTTTCTGACGTAACAAACGGTGACCTGCAGTTTTTTGCATGCATGTTAAATGCAGCCGGAACTTTCTCGCTAATTTCGCAGCCTTCGGAGCACAGTATCATTCAAATCCTTCTGCTTTTCCAATGTCACGGGCTGCCGATATGCTCGCATCGGTCGTCGCATTTCTTGCCGACGAAGTGGGACGTTGGCTCGAACGCCTACCGATATTTTCCACCCGGCTGCACCACTCGGTGGCGTGAAGAAGAAAGACGATCTGTAGAGGTGGGTCGCGAAAAGATGTCACCTGTGACGAGGGATATCAATTAATAAATCACGCGCGCTGGGGATACACTGGCTCTAATGTTGGTAATGGCCATCAGCACTTATTTGCCGAGGACTAGTCGAGCTGATAGGGCCTATATTATGCGTGTTCTTTCCGAATAAACAAAAGTTGCGAGTGCGCCTCGTGTTGTCTTACTCCTTCTTGTTCCTTGTTGTTGTCGGCACTTTTATGTTGTTTTTAACACTCTGGTGTGAAGTCGTGTTCAACACCAATCAATAAATTTTGCAGTGTCCATGTGCTGAGAAAGTGAGGGATAGGGGAGACTAAAGCGCAGAAGAGACGACAAAAAACCGAGCTCTAGTTAGTTTGATTAGTGGGTACACCTAAAGCTATCTGCCTTTGTATCCACTGCACTCGTCGAACGCGTTCGAATGGGAAAGCCAAAGCCAGACGCTAGCATTCCCATTCTGACGTGTTCAACGAGTGCAGTGGAGATAAAGGCAGCTAGCTTTACGTCTACCCCCTAATCATCCCAACCAGAGCTCGGCGTTCTGACGGCTCCTCCGCGCTCTAGTCTCCCTCCTCTCCCTCAGTTTCTCGGCGCATAAACAATCCGAGATGAAAGTGTTCTTGAGGAAAAACAACTGAAGGGAAGCTCCGGCGAAATTTTGGTAGCCACCGATTTTCCTCAAGATTGGTTCAATAATTATTGGTTTTCACTAGGCCATTACACTTCTAGATTTAGTTCTAGAAGCAAAGTCTCCGCTGACAATACTGAACACGTGACGTCCATTGTTGTGACATGGATGCAATACAACTTGTTCATGGCGGGCTACGAAAGTTTCATATTGTAAATTAAACGCGAATATAATCAGCAAAACAAAACGCGTGAAATAATGCTTTTAGGTTGCCTGTTGGACGTGCATGTTATTCAACACATGACGTCACTCCACTGCAGAAATTGGGAAAGTCTGAGCGTTGAAGCTGGCACAAATTTCCTATTTCTGCTTCCTCGATAGCTCTTTTAAATTTAGAGATGATACAGAGCATGCCGGAACCATAAACCCCGGGTATCCCGAAGATATCTTTGGCTTGAGTAGCTAAACAAACAGGCGTAGCTCAACTTTTAAGTAAGAAAACTAAGCAAATTGAACTCCTTCATTTAAAGCTATGCCCAAGCTAAGGTGGCATTTTAAAAAATGCAGAGGGCAATCAGAAAACAAAAATATAGAGCGTCATATTTGCGTACAAAGATTGCAAAAGGCACCCATGGAGTGAGGTTCCTTGGAAACTACTCACCGACAACGAAATATTGAAGTCAAAACGAGTATGTCACCTATGGCTGTGCTAAATACTGACAACATCCCTAGAGCGTGTGGGACAAGGTCAGAATTTCTAGAGAGGAGTGAGTTCGGTTCTCGAATGCTGCGGTTCCTTTTATACTTCTTATGTACTCCACCCGGGATTATACGTGGCAAACAACCCCGCCGACAAGGAAAATGGTGCCACCGTCTTACAAGAGCGGACTGCTTACCTAAAAAAGGTGTGATAAGCCATCCTAGCCACCAAAACCTAAACAACCCTCCCGATCATTGCTGCCTTTATCAAACTTGCCACGGGTTTGATTCTGAACCGTTCGCATCTAATGTATTGTCCCTCTTTAAAAATTGGCCCATTCCGCTCACGCTATCTGTAGTGATGCCGACACCCTAACCAGGTAAGGTGTCCTCGAAAGGAATCGTATTCCCGGTGAAAATTTCCGCCTTCTTTAGATGTACAGTCTCAACCAATATAGAAAGTCCCACGGAGAAATATGGAACAGTACACAACGCATGCCGCGATCCCACCAGACAGCGTCGATGCCTCGCGCTCCAAGCAGGTCTTTCAGATTTGTGGCGACTGTTCCTCGCAGAAAACCCGACCCCATTTTTGCTGGCCGCTTCCACCAGCAGAACATTGGCACGGCTATGGGTTCAGCGGTTTCTATAATTTGCATACATCGGCTAAGGTTGCAGTGGAGGTCACTGAGCTAATAGAGAACGAACACGTACCGCTCTACAGCACCTGCACTCTTATTGAGTTACATTGATGACTAGATCTGTAGAGAAAACAGAGAAGCCATAGTGGCTACGTGTCCAAATAGTCTTCCACTAACCTGTAATACGCATTTACACCAATAAAAACCATTGATTTACTAATAAACCGCTTTACAAGTAGCTGAACACCAATGAGACGGCCATTCAGTTCACAGTCAGACACGAGACGGAGAGGCTGCCTCCATTTTCGAATCCGTCTTCGGAGTGAATATTATGACAATTCAAGTATTTCACATTCCAGATTGTGGGGGGGGGGGGGGGTACCAACACAGCACGGATATTACCTCAACTTCTGATCAGGTTGCCCCACATCACAGGAGTCTTCTTTGGTTCTGCACCGTTTAAACATAAAATTTCGCTTTGCCTCAAATAGGATATCTTCAGAAAGGGCATTTCCAACATCAAGCGAGGCCCCGAGAGCAGCGGCAGCCCGACAAGGTTTGTCAGCAACATCTACAAGAAACTACGTCGCCCACCTACACCCTAAATGTTCAAAACACACTCCTCCAGTCACGTGTGCGTTCATAAGAGGCACGAGCGAGATTCTCGCCAACGTTCGTAGGAGGAATGATCGCAATCACGTACAAGCCCGTCTCTACAGTAGGGCGCATTCACCTACTAAGAAATCTTCCTTCATTAAAGCACCAAATAAAAAACAATAAACGTTCTAGGTGCCTGGATAGTACAGGTATATGACAAAAAAAACGCTTTCCTTGCGTAAACACAAAGAAAACTATTCGCGAATTGTTTAGGTTGCGAGATGCATTTTTGAATCATGGAGCGTAGTTAGATAAATAAAAATACAGCGCGAAAATGAATACAAGGACAAGTAGAAAACACTGAGACATAAAGCACAGCGCTGAGTAAACGATTTCCTGTTTTCTCTCACGACGAAATAGATCTACACAAAAGAAAAAAGCTATACAAGGCATGTTTCATCAGTCACAAAATTGGCAGAATTTTGTCACATTTTTACGCCTGACGCAATTTGTGTCACATTTTTCCATCGCAGACACAAAAGCAGTCAAAATCACAAAATAGACCGATCTCACCAGCCAGTTTGACTACGCCACCGCTGCCGTGATGCACCGAGGGAACTTTAGTCTTTCTGCACGTGCGACAACCTCGCTGGAGCTCTGCGCGTGTGAAGCATGAGACATCACGAGCCGTCTCGTGCATTACCGTTTGCCTCCTGCGAACTAAAGTTATGGCGGCGCCACGCATGCGCCGAACGCTTGGTGAGATCGGTCTATTGGACAACAGAAAAGTACAAAACACTATACAGGGCACTTTTCCATCACAGTCACGGTCATGGTCACAGTCACAGTCACAAACATAAATGTGTCAATCTGGTGAATAAGACGGAGGATCGGTATCGTGTGGGCTAGCGCCAGACTTGTACCGTACGCATTACAAGTAATCAAATTACTTGTAATCGATTACTTTTTGGAGTAATTGTAATCAGTTGATTACTTTTATTAGGCAGTAATCACAAGAGTAATCTGATTACTTTGGCAGCAATAAAAGTTACTTGTAACCGTTACAATTTTTCCACGGGACCCCCCCCCCCCCCCCCGGGGATACGCTCTTTTTTTTATGAAAATGACAAAATAAAATTTGTTTTTGTTTTTTTCGAACGGGAAAAAAGAAAGATTTTTGCGGAGCTGTAGGAAACGGGTCAATCTCTTTCTATGTACAGTTTCTGTGGAATCTCCGTTTTTTTTTTTTCGAGCTGGGACTGGGAGTGGGAAGTTCCAGGGAAGCCACAGTGCATGACAAAGGCCATTCAGGGCGAAGTTTGAGGAAGCAGAATGTAGCTCTGTAAGTCCTTCGTCAAGCTCAAACTAGCCCCCTCACGCACACACACACAGAAATAAAAAATAAAAAAAATCCTGCTTAGGGTACCTACTGCAGCCCGTAGGAGAACCAGAACCGAAGAATGCCTAAAGCGGATGCAAAATATAACAAAGGCCTTTGAAATATTTCCCATTTCCCTACGTGGTCTTTGTGACAAGCAATGTTTCGAGTTGAGAAGTCGTCGGAGCGATCTCTTCCGCTAATGGATACTACACATGACCCGTTTCAAATCCTGGAGCTGCTGCTCTTTTGCATAACATGCGAGCTCATCCACATGGTGCATAATAAAATGAGTCGACGCAAACTTTGAGCGACAACCCTTGCTCAGCTTAACAAGATCTAGAACCCTCCGCTCCCCCCCCCACACACACACACGCACTGGCGAACGCACAAATCATTAAACGTCTTCAAACGAATTAATGCTTGTGTCCGCATTGTGAAGGTGCAACGACCACAAAGAGGGAGCCAGTTCTTTCTTCTTCAATACTTGTCGCAAATGTGAAATATAGGTTGGAAGTAGTTCATTGTTACGCAAGCTGCTAAAGATGTGTCTTCATCATAATAAAGTAATCGGAAAAGTAACGATTACTTCTTTAAGTAATGTCCAATTACTTTTTGCCGTCGAGTAATCAAGTAATCTAATCGAATACTTTTTAGCCAAGAGTAATAGTAATTGTAATCGATTACTTTTTTTGAGTAATGTGTACAAAGACTGGCTAGCGCACACCAGCTAGAAGCACGTAAAGCGAAAGCTCGCGCTGCAGAACCCGGGGATCCTGAGTTACCCACCCTGGCCCGTTTCTGATCTGGATGAGCATCGTAGCGGCTTGCGGTCGTGTATCACTCCTGCGTGGTGCACGTTAAGACCACAGCAGCGGTTGTACCGCGCTGGCTAAAGTGCTTATCTACAGCTGAGACACCAGACGCCCATTGAGGCAGACTAACTTCGGGCTCTATAAACACACTACAACAATTTGCTTTGGTTGGTTAGTAAGAGAGAAATCACCATCATTAAGGCTAGTTGATTCTACCCTGGCAGAAACCGTCAGGTTCATAATTTCGAATAAAAAAACAAGTCTCACGAATTTACCTAGAGGTTTCTGACGCGACTGTGATGGTAACAATGTACTGTATAGTTCTTTTTTTCTGCCAGTCTATTTTTGCTGAAAGAAAACGATAGTCGTTCGTCAGCGCTATGTTTCTGTCTCTGTCTTCTACTTGTCCTAAAGCTCACTTTCAGCTGTATTTTTCATTTAACCTCATGCAACAACTGGCCCCACCTTCATACCTTAATATAATGCCACCTGCTTCTAGTTTTGAACGACATGCCCAAATTAAAGCACCCTTCAGGGTGCCCGAATATCAGAATCGCTCCTAACTCAAAATAATTTCAATTAATAAAATAACCTTAATTTTATGAGATTCGTGTCCCATCCAATCACCTAAAAAAGACAGCAAAAATGTTTTATGCGGGAGTTTAACGATCTCATTTACACCGGTTCTGCGTCTTGTCTACCCAATTTCCTATTATGGCGCATATAACGTGCAAACCCATCGCATAGATCTCCATCTGGTGCAAACGCACCAGATGGAGATCTGGTGCGTTTGACCGCGTCCAAAAAAGTGATCCCTCGATTCCCAACTGATGACGTCATAGAAGTGTGACGCTGTCGCCGGTCGTGATAATAATGGCGGCGCCCCAGCAGCGGAAGTAGACGCGGCGCAGACCGTTGTTCTCCTGCAGGTCGCTCTTCAACTTGACGGTTCACGGAAGCTTCGGCATCCAAGAGTTAGGTGACATTGCGAGGATAGCGACGTTCGCGTTCGGTTGTACTTATGTGCGAAAGCATTAACTGTCCCACGGAGCGAGCCGACGTCATCAACTTTGAAGCCGCGCCAAACGGCACCTAAACTCCTTTCTTCAAGTGAAACCGCAATCTGCTGGCTCCCATGCAGCTTTGAAGCCACGCGAAAAGCCTGCCAAATGGCCCCTTAGTTTCCCCGATCCCAAAACGATAAAACACCGGTTACGTCAAAGGGCCCCATTGATAAAAGAGGGTGATAAAAAGGCACTCGATTAATAATGGATGCCGATAAAAAGGCACTATTCATGCGTTTAGTTGTAGTGATGCTGGCTGCTTGGTAGAATTGACCAGAATTTCTTCGTTTCTTTCTTTACTGCATTTCTTTATTTTCTTCCAAGTCCAGGGGACGGAGGAGTGCATACAGCGAAGGTTCGTGGTCACAGACATTAAAACCACTTCCCTTAGAGTGCAGCTGGTAGCGAGGTTCGTTTCCCCAGAATAGAACGTGCAACCATAAAGATATATTTATGATTATAGACGCGTCGTATGCCCAGTGTTTTGTGTGTGCGCTTGCATGTAAGAATTTTATTCGTGCAATGTACTTCTATCTATTCTTCTAGCTTGTCTACTTTTTTTATCTCACTATATTACGGAGATATGGTAATTAAAATGAACGGAACATCTCTTTATAAATTTGATTTTCTTTAAATGTTAGACCTGTGTCTTTACGACAACAGTCGTTAGAGCGGGGGTTTCCTCAGCCAATCCCGGCGGCTGTTTGCTGTAAGTCGTGGCATGGATGTCCAGTTGTCACACAACGTGACGTTACGTGACACTCTAATGTCACATGACAGCGCAATGTCACGTGTCGTTAAGAAGAATTTCTTCGCCAAATTTAGTATGTATTTTCCACAATGTCGGTTGACACTGCAACGTCACGGGGCAATGTGACATCAGGGCACATGGGCAGACTCTGGCTTGATAATATCAAGTTTGGTTCGATATAAACGAACTTGATAATCTTTGGCTAGGTATCTCGACCCTAAATTGCTGAACAAGTGCCAAAGTTAGGCTTAACTGCCTGGTTCTTCGGTTGGAACTTAGCTTCTTCTGGGCCTCAGTTCCTCGGGAAATTCCAGAATTAGGCTTTACTTTCGGTAGTTCGGGTTTTACTTGCATATGTTGGGCCTAAATTGCCAAACAAGGACAAGGATTATGCTTTTGTTCGGTTGATGCGCGGCATCTTTGAGCTCATGTCTGGCATTTAAGCAATTATGTGGCAAGCCACCAAAAAAAATAAAAAACAGCAATACAGAAGCCAAAGAAATGCGCTATGACACTAGCAACCTTACTAATTTCCCCTAAGATTGGCAAACTTTGGCCAAGTTAGACATTTCTCTCACGTGCTGCCTGTAACCAAGTCAACGACACACACACACACACACACACAAAAACACTAGCTTGATTATGCTGACGAAGACTGGGTAGCACAGAATGTGTGGTGAACAAGCTGGACACGTGCTGGGTGCGTGTGTGACTGTACCTGATGTCATACGGCGTCATGTGACTTTGTGACGTCATAGAATCACTTGACGTCATGATTCTTTGATACGGTTCTTCATGACGGTTCTTTGTGGCAGTTTTCGCATAAAATTCGGACATTCTGTGCCAAAAAGCAGCGCGTTTTTGTAATTTTTTGTTTACTTTCTAACTTCTCCCGCATCTTATTAAGCGTGCAGTACATCGGCAGAAGACCACCTAACATACATATGCACCCTGAGCGCACGACTGCGCCCAGCGACTAGAAACAACGAAAGAAACTCGATCCCAACGAGTTTTAGTCGGGGGTGAGGGACGGAAATCCACTTCGAACCGGCAATACGTTTATAATAATAATATTAATATAACATTCCTTATAATCGGGTGCCCTAAAATGGCCATACGGCTTTCTGTCAGATGCACCAACCCCTAAAAAAAATAAAAACAAAAGAAAACGAAAAAAAAGAAACATATAACACTAAAAATATAGAATATAAAACAGTCAGAGTTAGAAAAAGCAAAAACATCATGGACGAGCAATAAAAAACTCAAAACTACTAACACATATAATTCAACTAAAAAAAAAGATAAATATATATATATATA